>VYZT01037365.1:17586-88230 GCA_013400735.1 Pomatostomus ruficeps | reverse complement strand
TTTTTTTTTTTTTTCCCTGCTTTCCTTCAGCTATCAATTCACAATTTTTTAGAGAGGTAGAAATCAACAGGAGGTGGTCAAAGAATCCAACTCTTCGCTGTTGGTCAGGTCCCTTGATTATTATTTAAGGGACACCTTTCATTAGCTGTTACATCTGAGAAGAGAGTTAAGGAGTTTGACTTCTGTGTTGTGATCAGCACTTAAGAAATACATAATTGAGTTCTCAGTTCCTCCACTAACACAATTCTAAGCACATGAATCTAAGAGCTACAAGTCTTCTGCCATCCAGGCTGCCAGTGTTCACGTGTGGCATTGTATAGGCATTGTGGCAGACAACACAAATGGCCAGTCCGTTTCACTACCTCCATTCATGTCCTGCCATCTGTCGTCTGCTTTCCTTGTTTCCTTTTCCTCCAACCAGTTCTGGCATCAGGAGGGCCTGACGGTTTACCAGTCATTCTCCATAAAGGAGAAATGGCACAAGAAAGAATTCCTGTTACACTGAAATGGACAGAGATTTCAGAGTGGTCAAATAATCACTCTTGAGGTCACCCAGGAAAACAATGGATCATTGATGGACATTACTGTGACTATGAGATTTAGACCATGATTTCTATTCTCTTACATTTGAAACTTCCAGGTTTTGTAGAGGAAGATGCACCTTTCTGTTGTGGTAACTGCAACTGGAGTTAGGGGGTGAATTATGGAGGAACCATATTCTTGTTTTAAGATGCTGAGCCTCTGCACTCTGAAGTTTTCAGTTTCATGGCCCTCAAAATCAGACAGTTCCTGTATTTTGTTCTGCACAGACAATATAAATAAAAAGTACTGAATACTTGTGAAAACTCTAGGTGTTAATAAGCTGTGTAAGATCAGTCGGCAAGCTAGTGACAAAACAATTATTTAAACAGAAAGGAGTAAGGAATTTTAAGTTTGTTCCAGTTGGTGTGTTTTATTAAGTCAGTCCTCTGGTCAACAGAGCATATTTCTCTTCAAAATAATGTTCTTCAAAATAAGCAGAAAACAATATTTTAGTTTTAAGTTGCAAGTTAGGAGGAAAAAAAGGTGTTTTTCTTCCCAACAGTCTTCATTTCTACTGACCACCATTTAAAGGAGACTTGTGATAAGATTTCTTTAGATTGCATATCACTGAAGAGTGATTTAGAAAACAGTCATACTGCAGAAGTAGGGTTACGGTGCCAGGTTTCATTACCTGCCACCATCCCAGATATTCGGTACATATTCAGGTCTACATTAGTTACAGTTAGTAATCTTTTTAAAATGCTCTGCTTCTGCTCAGTCCTCATTTCTTACAGACAGACTTCAAATCTTCTGGCTTTTCTTCTAAAAGACTGGAAGGCTGAGGAATTTTGCTGATTCAGTGAAATCTTTCACTGACGTGTTTGTATGTTTGAAGTACCAACTTTCTCTCTCAAAAACTTCCAACCCAGACAATTGGTATCATTAGCAGTAACTCAGCAACTTTGGTTCAAATCTATCTTTTGGAGGTTTTGAAATGTCTTTTTTGCCCTTAATTCCTGTACAATTTCAGATTTATTGATTTCTCTACACAAAGAGATCTATCTATGCAGTTGTATGTCCATTTATGGATTGAAACATATGACACTTAAAAAATCTCGAGAAAGCATGAATTTTTCTAGATTCACAATTAAATCTGCCTGTTCTGTTGTTGTTCTAAAGACTGCATTTTTTAGAGATCAAATGCTGGCGTAAAGAGCCACTGTTTACCTGGATATAAAATTGCTCTTCACTATGCAGAATGTACAGGGCAATGCTTGGAATTTGTGCAAATATTTAGCTTGGTGGCACTCTGATTCAGAAAGGAGTCAGACAGTCTGCTGAAATATTCAGCTGCAACATAATAGCAGTTCTTAAAATACTCCAGCTTAAAATGCCACCCAGAGAAAACTTATTTAGTCTTTTCTCAGTTGTCTGTTGAGTCAGCCACTTGTGAAAGGGCAATAAATAGGAAGAAATTCAGGAATTAGCATGGCAGTCTTCGATAACTCTCTTCTTCAGTTCAGAAAAAAATAATGAAAATTTATAAAATACATGAGCAAAGCATTTGAGGGTTTTTTGCAATATATTTAGGTTTCTCTCTTGAAGAATTTGGAAAAAGTTTTGAAAAGGAATGAGGTCAAATAAGCTAAATCTATTCAGAAATTGCACTTTGCATATATTTTGGTATTTTGTGTAGTCTTGCAGGGAACTTTGCTGTTTCCTGTGTCCAGATTCTACTTCATGATCCTTAATTTCACACTGACCCAGATCTAGTGATGTATGGAGCAGTCGAGGAACAGTTGCAATAATATTATTGACACAGGCATTTTGTTATCCATCAAAATGAAGGATACTGTGGTTTCACCCCACTTCTCAGTGTGTACCCTCCTCTCCACAAAGTGCCCAATTGTTTGGGTGGTCAGGCCAGCTGGTACAGAACCTACTCAGATATACAGCTCCAAAATTTCTCCCTTGTGTTGCTATCCTAAAGGTGCTTGTGAACTCCTCTTACTTCAGTGTGAAGTAAACTCTCATGTTTATTTTCACTCTCTGCTATCTTTAGCAGAATTTAAGAGTGCTAAAATAAGCATTCTTTGCCTAGTCATGTAGCCCTTCTCCATTTGGCAAACACCCATCTGTTTCCTTTGTTTTCAATGATTTCATTGCTGTCCTTAGTATTTTACTTTTTCAGGGTGGTGAGAGTTGGGGCTTGCGGCAGAGCTACTTCTGCCAAGTCAGCAGGGGTGGCACACAGGATTGGTGGGGGAAGTGGTTGGCCTTTGAGATGCAGGTGGCTTTCGCAGCCTGCTTAGAAATACAACCCATGCCAGGTTGTCTTCTGATTCCAAATTTCTTCAGGGATTAATGGGACTGCGGCAAAACACAGCTTCTCCTTCTGTACTGAGCAGTCATCATCATCTTTCTTAGATGCAGCGAAACTCAGTCCAAGTAGACACCTAAAGGAAACATGGAAAAATCTGGCAAATAGAGAGCCAACAGGAAGCAGGATGTCACAAATACAGGAGCTCAGACAACTATATTGAACATGACAGTGAGACACATCCATAAGGGTCACATCTGAGGTGATTTCCTTTATTTGAAAAGAGTTCTTATTAAACCAAATAGACATTTTCTTTAAAACAAAACAATAGTGAAGGGTCAGCCTCAGGATTCAGCTCCTTGAATATTCTTTGTATAATGCCCAGCAACATTCAAAGCCAATTTCCTTAAATATCTGGGTGATATTAGCACATGGAGGCTTTTCTATCTGTTTCTTTTTTTATATAAACCATCATAAATTCATTTGTATTAACAGAAATTCCATGGGTTCACATGCTGTCATTTATAATTAATTCTTTTATCATTGTTTAAACTGTGTTACTTCCCATCAAAAAGCTGTGAAGCTCTCAAAAGTCCTCAAAAGGATATGATTTATTTACTTTGGCTTCATGGTCACAGCCCATAGTTGTCATGCACATATGTAGTGAGGAGAGGATTCCAGGTTCTTAGCCATCCAAAGACGACAGCTTAATCACACAATAGAACAGTTTCTTGGATATGTTTGAGAAGTGCAGAAAACCTGCAGCAAAAGTTTTTGTCAGGGTGTGGGGATCCTTACAATTACTGTTGTAACTGTACAGCCAGAGAGGTCCTCAAGCCCTCTCAGAGACCTTGTCATTGCAGGCAGTGATTTTTCAGACTCGTCGCCTCCTAAAAGGATATGTTTACAGCATTTCTCTAGCTCAGGCTGGGAACCATTGGAGGCAAATTGCAGTTCAAATATCTGACAGAGCTTCTGACAGCGAAAGCTTTTGTGAGCCTCACAATGATTCTTGAAGTCAATTCAATAGTTAGATGAGATTTCATTAAAATAAAAAATCATAGATGTCTGCAAATATTTGAGTAGGAAACAATATTGTGTGCTTTGTACCATCACACTGATGACACTTTATAATTACCATTGTAAAGTATGTTTTTTCAGAGTTGTTTTTTTTTTTTACAGTACAGCTGTTTTATTCACTGCGCATTTTCAACCTCTGCTGTTTCCCCTTTTTCCTTTAAAAACAACTTAAAACCAATTTGGCTGTTTTGAGAGCTCTTCTTTAGAGACAGCAAAATAAAAAGAGACAGGGATGTTGCTGTGCAGAGCTGGACCGGATCCTCCTCACTGGATGTGCATGAGGCTGAGTTATATCCAGGTGTCTGGCCCTGGTAGGAAGGGGGCAGAAAAATTCCATTCCACTTAGTGAATAGGATATGTGAAGCTGCTTGTTGAGGTTGCACAAAGGGAAACCAATTAGCCCTGTATTTTTCATGTCCCTTCTTGTTTTGCAAGGGGACATGATGGAAATCCCATGGTTCGGTAAGGTGGATTATGAGAGAGATGGATGGCTCTCTTGTGAATGTTTGTTCCTGGTTTGCCTGACAGTGGAATTTCCAGTCCAAAGGTGAGGTCCTTTCCTTGGCTAATATGTTCCAGGGATCTCAACAGTGATGTCCCCCTCTCATGCTTCATCCCTTCTAGCTTCTGTCCTTACTCTTGCTCTGCCAGGCAGCAAGTGTGGAGTACTTCCCACTGGTGTCCTGCTAATGTCTATAACTTGCTGACTCTTACCACGGTGGTGGCTGGGATGTGAAACTTAAATGTATGGATAGGGAAAAATCATGGCCCATTACATGGCTTTATTGATTACAAAGAAAGAAAGAGTAAACTGTGTTTTAGGCTGATAAATGTGGGAATCTATAGCTCTAGCTTCAATTTTCTCTTTTGACATAGATTTCCGTGGGAAGATTTAGTTTCTCTGTGGTTAAATTCCTCTTAGAAGACACGACCAATGTTTCACAGAGGTGCTGAGTGAATAAGTACCCTGTGGAAGGGAACAAATACCTGATTTGCTGAGAACACAGCATCCCTGCCCACCCTGTGTTCCCCTTACCCTGGGGAGTGATGACAAGTGGCTATCACCTGGCTTGTTTTGCTTGCCCCTGAAATGCAGCACCACAGCGCAGTGGTGAGGCCACCAGCCCCCCACAAGCAGCGAAGAGCAGCTGGAAGTAATGAAGTCCTTATTGCAGGACGCGGCCAGCTCTTTCCCGCGTTTCAGAAGTGGCCCTGCAGCCCAAGGGGAGCCGCTGAGAGGCCGGTGCATCGGTGAGGTTCGCAGGGCTCTTAAACGCTGAAAATGCGGCGGCTTGCCTGAGCTAATTACCTCCCAGCTCCTGAGCGGGCTGGTCCGGGCACGGCACTGTGCTGACACAGCTCTTCTGCTGCCAGTTCCTCAGCGGGCCCTGTCTGGGCATCCCAGGGCTACACTCCTGTCAGAGTAGACTTTTCACAGCTAGTGACAATGCTGGAAAAGTATTTAATTCACGGCAATGCAAATGGCCCTGTGAGCTACAGCTAGGGAGAAAAGTAGACTTGTTTCTCTTCTGCTATGCTGTGTAGTCTGTGTGGCAGGACAACAGAGTGCTGTCTGTTTGTAAGCCCCTGACAAAAGGTCAGACTAAAGCTGCGCCAGTAGAGAGGACTGGCTGGCCAAACTCCCTCCTTGCTAGCTCCACTGACCTTTTGTGAGCTAATTCAGGATGGCTTTGACCCAGTAAGTTCAGCTAAAGCATCTGTATGGCCCTAACACAAAACTTCCTGGTTTTGCTGGTATGTATTTTAAGCTTATTGTTATTTTAGTGCAGTTTCTTGCATTTCCTATTTGAACAGTTCCTGTCGGAAGCATGTATTGTTTGGGAAGATGTGGCATTAATTACTGTGTGAATTATTTGTTGTGTGGGTACCATGGAAGAAATACATGGGAACTGTTCCAAAGATTCTTTAATGAGTTCAGTCATCCAAGATCCTGATTTCCATCTCATAAATAATAAACTGTCCTCAGTATGGTAATTTAAATTTGCCTTTTAATTGCTTATTTTAATTTTGCAGGGGAAATAATCAAGAAGACAAAGTTCTGAAAAATTCAGGCCTGCTCTGTTTTGGTTCTGGGTCTTTCAGAGGTGCAGTAGCTTGTCCTCTTCTCCATGCTATGTCCTGAGACAGTGAATATGTGACTAGGCTGGTAATGGTTTCATGTTGGGAAGAGTGAAATTTGAAATACAATGAATGAAAATGTATATGAAATCTTTGCTCCATAGAATATAACCTTACAAAGCGAGCTCTTTGCCATCTCCTTTTGATGGGATCTCCAGTCTCAATTTCCGCACTGATTGTTTGCTGTTCAGGCCAACAGAGGCTAAAAGTGTTGCTCTGACAATAGCCCCAGCCTCTGGCAAGGTAATAGTGTGTGCTCAGCAGTGACCCATCAGCTTCATCAAATGCAACATCAACAGTCTTTCAGATAAGGCTCATCCAGTCTTGCAGTAGTGGGTGAAGGTTTTTCGAAAAGCCTTCTTACATTTGCAGACAGTTGTTCAAGGCATGAATGTACTGGTAACTGGACTAATGATTTCTCACTGCTGACTATAAATAAAAATGTTTCTGCTCCAGGCAGGCAGATCATTACACTCAGAGGTTTTGGTACCAATGTAACAGTTACCCGTGAGATTTTTCTGTTCTGAAAGCATTCTTGTAATTCTCTTTTTTTTCTTCTTCTGCTCAGCCTTTTAGCTTCAGCAAACACATATCATGATTTTACATGAACCCGTGTTCCCTGGGCTGTCTGTAAGTTCAGACTAAACAGTAGTGCATAGTATAGCAAAAATACTTCAGGAGAAGAAAAAATAAGTATTTTGCACATATACTAGCTGATCACATATCATTCAGATTTGTTAAGATTCAATACCAGATAAATAGATAGGAATAGGTTTGGATGGTTGTGCAGACACATCTTACTGGAAATACAGTCATCAGAATTTCATTTCAAGAGGCAAACCAGTGAAAAACTCGAAGAGGTTGCTTTCTTTCCTGCCCTGGAAGGAATAGCAGCTTTTTAAAACATTAATATCCTCAGTCAGGCATCACAAATATTAGTTCTCAGTTCTTTCAAGGGGTAAGAAGAGATAAAAATAGAAGCCACTCTGAGACCTCCCAGAGGCTGACGAATGCATTCATTCATTTCCTTATAATGACATCTTTCATGAAGACCTTAAAACTGAAAATTCTCAGAGGAAGATTCCTTCCCTCCAATACCTTCTCACTTCTGTTGAAAGCTGTCTGTATCATTGCAAGCAGGCAGTGGGTAAAATACTTTCTGAAAACTCAGCTGTGCTTCTGTAGGCTGATCTTAAACAGGAAAAAGGCTTTTTCTGCTGAGTGCACCAGGCAGGTGGTGCTGTGACCTGGAATGGCATTGGAGTGCCCGGCTGTGCTGGGACAACCCACGAGAGAGGGGATGGCTATGTGTAATTCTTAGCAAGAGGTGAGCACACTTAAACCCCTGCTCCTCTAATCTGTGTGTGGAAAACACTGCACAAAACAGATGTCAACTTTGCAGTAGCTTTCATTTCACTCTCTACTCCTCTCATTTTTATGTCTACCCCATTTGTTCATCTCTGCTCTAAGGCTTGCATTCATCCTACTTAGCGGAGGCAACCTAGCCACCTTGGCCCTCTGCTGAAGGAGAAGAGAGGCTCTTCCAGAAGTGTCAGGTCTTCAGATTAGCGGACTGCTTCTCTGAGGAGCTTCCTGTTGTGTGTTGGTTGTACAGGAACCAAGACATGTTTAGCTGCCTTGGTTAAATATCTGCAATTGAGTGGGGTGATCTTGATCTGTACACTTTGATCTTTGGTGAGGTTGACAGACAAACAGAGAGGTCAGTTGTTTTATTTTTTTTACTCTAAATTTTTAAAGTATTTTTTACAACCAGATTGTAAAGCAGAGCCCAGCACATTGATGCTGAGAGTTAGAGATGGAACCTGAAATGGTACCATTATTGTGGGTGGAGCTTGTCTCACCAAATGCAGGCTGAACATAGAGATGAGTAGAGATGAACCCCAAAATATTCTGTTTCACTTGTTACACTATAAATGAACACATAGCCAGTAGCTATGGGGTAGTTATGTGCATCTAGGATTGCATCCGCAATTCCCTGCAGAGCTCCCTCCATGGCAGTCGTTCCAGAGCAAGGGATCAGCCACACATAAACTGAAGACACAGGACTGAACAGCACCACCCAAGTAGTCCAGTCAGTGCCTCTCCAAATGCAGAAAGGCACGCTGCAGATGTGCTCTGTAGCTCATCTCACCCCGGGATGCTGTACATTTCCAGGCTTCTCACAACAGACTTCAAGTCTGTGCTAGAAGACAAAATGCCACAATAATTGTGTCACAGGAGGAGAACAGGAGAGATCAAGGGCATTTCTAAGGCTTCCCGACTAGCAGGAGATTTGCTGGGTGACATTTGCAGATGCTTCTGGACCCCGCACTATGCTGCAGAGAAAGATAAACAAAACCCAGCAGTCTCTGTTGAGCTAATCTGAAAGGGGGTTGCTTCCCAGTTCCAAATCTGGTGATTAGCTTAGCCCTGAGCATGCAAACAAGCACAGACAGCTGATGAATGCTGATACCTCAAGGAACACTGATGAACCTTGTGTCTCTCAGTGACCACACTTATGCCCTTAACTGACCCAACATGAAGTGAAATGCTCTGTCTTAAATTCCTGTGAAAAAAAGATAAAGGGGATCAGGAAAAAGTATATTGTGCAAGAAAAATGCCAGGCTTAATTATTAAATGATACTGCTCTAATTTTACTCGTATAGTTTCCTGTGTATACAAGATCTTCAGTACGAGGTTATTTTTTCTTTAATAAACAAAGGCTTTGCTTTGTAATGTACTGCAGATTGGCACAGTCACTGTGTAACATACAAAGGCAGATCTTTAAACAATGTGCTATGATCTTATCTGATCTGCAAGCTGGATAATATATCATCAATATGATTTGCGGCAGAATATTTGTATAGATGTGGTGAGGTATGTTGGAAACCCCTCTGAAATCACACAGGCAAAAAGGAGACAGTATTAGCTTAAATAAAAGATGCTATCAGCTTAACAGTGCCATGAATATGTGTTCTTACTAGAATAAGAGATCACAGTTTGCAGGTACTTAGGGCCAGCTAAGAGTAAACATGTTAACTATGATTTTTGTCACTAACATGTTGGATCACACAGGGAACAGGGAACCAGTAATTACCTACAGAGATTTTCAGCTGTCGTTCACAGTTTTGTGTGTGGCTCTGTAGTTCCATCACTTGTATCCAAAGGCTGGTTTTGGCACCAGACAAGGAATGGCTTGAAGGGCTTGGCCCCGGAGAAGGGGGGCTTCTGAACTCCTTAGTAGCTGAGAGGTGGCATTCTGCAAACAGTCACTTCTGCCACAAACAAAATTAATTGGTTTCTCTTCTGGTATTCTTGAAAGCATGAATGGACATTGCCAGCGCTGTTCAGGAGATCAAGCTAAATTATCATAATAGACCCTTCTGGCCAAAAATTCTGTATGTCACTGACAGGTACTCCTTTTGTGTCAAGGGTCAAATACCTATTAATATAACTTAGGTACCAAGTGCAGATCATGGTGTCAGTGACTCAACTCATACTGTGGATGAAAATATAATTTAGCTTTGACAGCAATAATTTCAGCCACTGTGTTTGCTTGAAGAAAATAAGCTGTGCTGTATGGTTCATAATAAAGGGCTTCTTTTTCCTGAACAGTGTTTAAAATTGTAACCTAGCAAGAATACTAGGGAGGCTGGAAACATCAACTTTGCCCAGACAACCAAAACTTTTCTTTATATTGTGCCAGTGGTTGCACCTTCTGGAGCCCTGATGCTGTAATGGGATGTGTGAAGGCTCGAGATAGAGTAAAGCTCCAGATCTGGAGCTGAAGCTTCCCCAGTGTGAGAAGTGTTGGTGTTGGTTATGCTTCCTGTCTAGCTGCTTTTTAAGTTGCAAAAGATTTCCATGTCTAGTATAACACCCTGTAAAACAAGAACATGCACTGACTTCTCTTGTTAAAATTCCTTTTAGTTTTTTAGTTCTTTTTTCTCCCTTTATTAGTTGGGAATGGTAGAGGTCAGTGTAGCTTTGTAAAGGACCTTTTCATCAAGGGTGAAACATATTAATCATGCTGCAAATCCTGCCTTCTGCCTGATGGGTTGCCTCTCTGTGCTGGTGTACAGGCCCATCAGAGCCCCAGGAGAGCTGCATGCACATGTGTGCACGTGATGTATGGGTTATCTTGCAGGCATGGAGGACAGCTGAGAGTTGAAAGAGTGAAAAGCAACAAAGTTCTGCCAAAAGCAAAAAGTAAATGAGTAGAAGAAAATCCAAAACTACTTATTTTCTTTGTCACTTTCTTTGTTACCTCTTTGGACAAGTCCAAAATATATCCAAAATAGTTACATTGGTTTTTTTTTTTTCCCTTGTCCTTGACTGTATTTGTATCTTTGCATTTTTTGTTAGGTTTTGTCATGTTATCAGGTCCTAAGAGTGGTACCCCAAATCAGACATTTCTGCTCAAAGCAGTAAGACTCCAAATGAGACAAATTAGTTTGGTTTCTTCCCTAAAAGTTAAATATGTCCTTGCTTGCTTCAGGGGGCCTCTTTGGACTGCTTTTCTGGTTAAATTCAAGATCTTAGTTCCAGAGTCTTTACTCCATGAGGGAGATCAGGCTTCATCCTTTGAGAGTTTGCTCCTGACCTGAATAACAAAGGAACTGAAACAAGGGCAGGGTGAGGCTAGGGAAGGTTTGCTCACTGGTGTAGCTCATTAGAGGCCTTCGCTGCTTTGCTCCTAAGCCTTTTGGTTCTGCCAAGTTTCTTGACAAGGGCTGCAGGACTAACAATGGAAAAGTAGGTCAGGAGTAGATCTTGTAAATCTACTCAAAAGGCCAAGAGCACAGTTTGTGTAGGAAAAGAAGAAAATAAAAAGGGAAAGAAAAAGAAAGATTTTAGGGTGAAGAGAAGGACAGGAAGGCCAGAGGTTGGTAGGACTTCCTAAGTGAACCCTGATGTGTAATTATACATCGGATTACAGATTACTTTCTAATAAGGCCTGAAAAGTTCTTTGGTTTCTTCAGCAGGGCTTTCATTAGTGCTTCAGAATCTCTTATTCTGCAATTGCTGTTAGCAATAAGGCCAGCCTGCCTGCCTGCCAGGATTTTGTCTCTACAGTGGGTGAGCAATGTGCTGGCCTGCTGTACACACATTCAAGTGTGTAGCTGCACCCCTACTGAGACGCAGGGAAAATCAACAGTGGAAAAACAAGAGTTTTTGCAGGATGGACACTTTCCTTTGAAATGTGGTAGGTAAGCGATTTCTTTAAATGGAAGAAAAAAATCAATAGAAGGAGTTTCTAGGTTGGAAGAAACACCATCCCCAGTGTTGTCTTTGGGAGTGAACTTCAAAACACATCTCAGTTTGGGCAATATGCACTGGTTATCCGGCACATACACAGCATATACCTCAACTTTTTATTTAGCTGAACTTCTTGTCACACTGGTGAAATTTTTAATATACAGTTGGAGTCATGAGTTTTTTATATTTAGGCCTAAATTCTTAGCAGGTTTCTGTAACACACAATTTAACCCATAACACATTGAACTGGAATCTGATTTTAAGCAAAATCTGACGTCTATTCCACCACATCCGTAATTCCAGCTACCTTCCAGCAAATATTGTCTGTATCTACATTATATATGTATTTCTTCTGGTTTATAACAGAATTCCTGTTAACTGTTAGAGGTTTTGCTGTCCTTTTTGGTTTTGATTGTTTTTAACTTTTTACTTTTGTTTTCGTAGCAGTTAGAATACAATTTTAAAAAGCATGCTAACGTGATATACCATTTCAGCTGAAGTAAAAGCCCTTCAGCATACACATTTACTCAGAGAAAGTGGGAGTGAGAGAGCAGTGGGATTTATTCTTACAAGTGTCATCATTTAATGTAGAAATTTCCCCTTAAAAATGATCTGGCATTTGGGACAGGTTCCTGTGAATAAGGCACTTTCTACGTTTGGTGTTACAAGCCTGGATGTTTGCCCACCCTTAGTCATACTGAGTGCAGTGCTGCCTGCTGATTTTCCCCTATCAATAATTAATACATCAGTCAATTAGCAATGAACATTTTATAGAGACAATTTTAACAAAACGGAACAATGCCTTCCTTGCATCTACCAATGAGAAACTTTTTCATCTGTCTTCTACAAATTCTCGCATTTAACTTCTGAATGTTGGAAGCCTCTGCCAAGAAAACACAAACAGGAGACACTTCATTATCATTGTAACACAGAGTTTTGAAGGAATGCTCTCAACTTTAAAATCTTAAAAATTCTGCCTGAAATGTTTTACCTCCTAGCGTTACAAGGACAGTATGAAACTACTGAGAGTTTAGGGAGATAGATTTGCCCTTGTTTTCCACTCCCACTTCCTCCTTCTGCTAGTTTTCTCACTACTTAGCCTCAAGGTTTGCCCACAGCCCATCACCAAGCTCCCTGTCCTTGTACAATAAGGGCACAGGCCAATTTTAATCATAGAGTTGAGAATTCTGGTACATGTGCAGGAATCACAGGAGCACAGCACCAAAGCTGCTTTGAAATTAGGGTTGGGGTTTATTTTGTTTCTAGTTTATCTGAAAATCTTGGTGGTTACTCTTTAGACAGCTCTTTATTTATCTGGAAAATGGGTTTGATGTGGGCAGAGATAGTTTTCATCCACAAATTCCCTCCTCCTGCAACTGCATGCTACAATGTGATTTGAAGGCCCCTGTAAAGGCACAGACATACAGGGGAGGATCAGGAAAGTCATACACTGAGGAGTTAGTAATCCACAGGAGTGGTAATGATGGATAGGAGCTATTTATATTTTGGCCAGTGACCACAGAAGTCCACTGTGTAGAGGCCTGAGACCACTGGCTGTACTTGTTTCTGCACTTGAAGAGTCCCCAGGGAGTAGCATGCTGTGAGTTACCTCACACAGTTGGCAGAACCAACCAGCCTTGTGAAAATCTTCCTGCATATTCTCACTCTCCCTACTACGAGTGGCAAAATGTATATTTACTCTCCTGACAAAATGTTCTTTGCTTGGGTGAAAATTTGAAATGCTGAATTTTTTTGCCTGGCCATAATCTGGACTCGTAGCATGGCCTCAAAGGTGTCGTGTGCTCTTTTCAGATGGCCAGAGGTGTCTGACTCACCTGCCAGGTTCCTTTTGTACCTGCTCCACATGCTCCTGGTGCAGGGCTGTTTATGGGTTGTTTGGGCCACTCTCAGCATTCCGAGTGCAGGGCCAGTACCTGAGCTGAGTCACAGGTTTGTAATAACTCTCACTGGCTGAGGGTCTGCATCATGTGCTGCAGTGTCCTGGCAGAAAGAGTCCAGTAAACGAATTGCAGTATATAATCTGTGCTTTGCAATGAAGGGTTTAAAGAATTCATTTCTTGGCATTTTATGCTTGATTTTTGCATGCTTTTCAAATCAAATTTGGCAGTTTCTGTACTACATCAGACTCTTTTCCATTTTTGCTATGTTTCATGTCTTTTCCTCACGCTATCTTTCAATGGCTGCCGTTTCCCAAGTGTTTTCTAAGAGAGCTGTAAAATCTTAGGATTATAATAGGTATATTATAATTGATGCAGTTTTACATAGCTTGCTATTAGTACTGTACATTAACTTCATGTTCCTTATGAGTTACAAGATTGCCTTTAATAATGAATTATGTGCCTTACTGAATCAGTTTTCTTTACATGGAGCTCAATATCAGGTTTTAGTTAAAGAAAACCTTGAGTGTCCATTGTATTTCTCCCTCTCTTTTGTAATTATTATTATAATTTCTAGGTTGTTTTCAGCCAAAATTAAGTGGCAGGACAGTGAGGAGTTAAGATTTAGATACAGCAGAACTGATAAACCAGCTGCTATTTTGGGGATAGGCACAGAAATATTTGAAGTGTTATCAAGCAGCTGTTATGGTCTTCTAACCCCTCTAAGCTGGGAGTTGCTAGGGTAGGGGGACAAAATTATTTTTCTCCCCATTAGTGGGATGATGCATGTATACAGATTACTTATAGCTGTGGGAGCAGAATAATAATGACCTTACTGTGTTCTCACAGAAGTATTTCTCAAAGATTTCCTATATACCTGTATTTTGTCCCCCATCCCATAGCTCAGTGTTTTAATTAAATTTTACCCTGAATTGATTACATCTACATTTTGCCATGGGGCTGTAGATGTGAATTTGCTTTTCTTCTTCTATCTGTAGTGCTTGTTGTTTAAATCTTTTCTCTCTCAGTCTCTTTTTTTTACGAAGATTTGCTGATTGCAATTTGATTACCTGTTCACCATTTTACAAATTATATTACTCTAATTGAGGCCTAGAAATAGAAGTCCAGTAAACGTCTCTATTCAGAAATGTTTGATTTTACATTGTTCTATTCTGTTGATCTCAAAATTCCATGTTAAAGTAGATGATTCTTTTTAAGACACTGTAGAAAGTACTAAACTAAAAAAATCAACAAGGCAGAATACTTGCATTTATTCAGTAGCTCTTCTTAGGGACTGCAAATGTGGACAGACACTAAGTCTATTGTCATTTTCAAATAAAACAACTGTTATCTTGGTGGAAACCAGGACTTTTAAAGAAAGATTTTCAAAACATTTCCTAAGGAGTTTAGTGGCATGAGTTTCATTCAAAGGCAGGTTTACACCAGTCAGAGATTCCTCTTACATGGAGGTGGAGGGGGAAGGGGGAAGGACCTTATTAGAAGGAAAGGCAAATTCACTTTGTATATGTCTCTGAGTGAATTTTGCATGTGGGCAAATCTGGTTATCTGCAGCAGAAAGGTGATATTCTTCAGTGCCCCAAGCTGTCCAAATTCTCACTTCAGAGTTAAGTTGTGCATAAACACTTATCTGCCTGGAAAGGCTTTTCTTCACAGCATGTTTTCCCGACAGAGCAGTCCCAGCAGCACCGTCCCCAGAAATGTGTCTCTCATGTGTTTCACACAGAGGCATTTCCATATTAACTGGATGCTGTGGGACACCATGGAGCTGGCTGTTCCATGGCTGTTCACCTTTTGGTTCCATGCTGCTCTGTCTTCTACTATACAGTACAGAATTTATCTACTTTGCTGCAGCTTAACTGAATTACTCTTCTGTCACCCAGGCTCTGTAATACTATAAAGGCTGGTTAACATATATATGAAAGCCATGGCTCACCACTGCACTTCCTGTGACACATGCTCTTGTCAAAGGCTTTCATCACAAAAAAACATTAAAAAGCCGTGACCGCTACTGCAAAGATCCAGAAACAGGGCTAACAGGTAAAGACATCAAGAAGTGCCCTACCCCCTCCTTCCTTGGGTTTTGAATGGGAAGAGAAGTCTCTTGTTTTAGTCCCTTTTTATTTTCTGTGCCCCCTCCGCGCACGGTGCTACAGCAGTTAATGCTTCACTTGGTTCACATGAAGGCCTCTTGCTGCCAAACACTTGCAATGAGTAGCTCACCATTTGGCTGGGAAGTCAAAGGCAAGACACATGCGGTGCTGAAACCACATCACTCCCTTCCCTGAATGCAGCAAAGCTGCAGGAGGGGCACCGAGCGGTGCCTCAGGGTTTGCAGTCAGCTGTAGAGTGTGAGTTGGTCTTACGTGTGCTCAATAGTGACGTACAGAGAGTCTCTGTGGAAAGCAGTGCATCCCTCAGGATCAGAGATAGTGTGCTACCTGGGCAGCATGGTGACAACAACCCTACCAAAGCATACAGAAGGCCAGTTTGTAACATGTTGCTTGAGTTGTTCTCTCGAACAATTGTTATAATCCATGTGTGTGTAAAACGTGCTTTCTATGGTTGTATCATTAACCATAACAAGGCCAGTGTGCTTCCCATATGTGCTTCCATTATCCAGCTTGACAGGGTTGGAGCACAGGACACATCACAAAGGGGGAGGAGTGTTCACAGCAGCAGCTTTGCTGGGGCCTGGAGAATAGCAAGACCTGTGGATGGAGCCTGGCTGTGGAGGGGCACTTACTTTGCTGTAAAGAGAAATGGGGAGCCACTTAATCTGCTGCTGCTCGACTGCTGTGGGGGAAGGAGGATTTTCTGTCAGAGGTGTGAATCCTAGTAAAAGGCCTCATCCCCAGGGAGTGATGGTGTCCACAGGGCAGTGTGGGCAGAGCAGCTGCAGCCATATGTGAGAGATACTTCTTTCCTCTTGTGTTCAGCAGTGCTACTGCCCGTTAGTACCTGTGGAAGTGAGAGGAGACAAACCATATTTTCAAGGTTTTGTGCTTTTCAGAGTGCTGTGAATGCAAAGAGGTTGTTTTGAGGCTGTTAGCCACTTAAACATATAGTGGAAATTTAAAAATGCAGACTTTAGACTGTTCTGCAAAGAGTCTGCCTACAGGACTCCCACTGTATATAAAGTCTTTGCAATAATTTAAAATGTAACAAAAAGTATGATTTGTAAACATAATCTTTTCTCACAGCTCACAGAGTAGCAATGGTTACTTTTTTCACTGAAGCAGGAAAAAGCTTAATACTGATTCTCTTACCTCCAGATAAAACCCCATCAAAATGGTTTCTATGTAGAGATGGTGACTATTTACTGTATTTAAGATGTCTAAGCAGATTTAATATCTTACCTAAAAGCCTAGAGAACATTGAGTCTTTAAATGAAATCTATGTGATGCTGAGGGATTTAAGACATTACTGAGCAAATCTCTTAGGCTAATAGAGTAAGAATAGGGATTGAATTGATATCCAAAGTGCAGCAAGACTGCTTTGCTCTCAGTATCTAGCTCATGCTGCTAAAAAATCATGTCCTTTCCTCAGCCGTACTCCGACAGCCTTCCTTGAATGGCACAGGATCTTGCACCTCTGGCTTGGGGCTCGTCTGCATGTGCCTGCTGGGGGACGATGAGGGTATTTGCAGCTGCTTCTTACACCACTGGTAGTAGGGATAGCCACTGGATATTTTGGGGCTTCCTTTATGCCTCTGTGGCTTTCCTTTCTTACAGCACTGATTAGAGCTGGGAGAATGGATCTCAACCTGTCTTCCCTCCTTCCTACATTTTGGAGAATGCCTGATCTTACAGTGGGGATCTGGACAATACAGCTCAGAGGAAGAGGCTCAGCTTCATTCTCACAATGTGCTTATTTGGCCCTGATGGTTAGTGGTAGCTGATGTAGTAGTCACTGATGGTCATTTAGGATAGAAGTACTGAGGTATTGTGAGGATGGACTGCAGGCAGACTTCTGGGCACAATGCTGCCCAGCTTCCTACTTTCACCTCTGCCTCTAAGATACTAATGATTTTCCTTAGACCATATACATAATATTCCTGGTGTATGAGAGATGTATTTGACTTCCTAAGAAGGGTTGCAGTAGATCACCCATTCTGCATGGACTTCATTGAGAATCACTAGCCAAAAGCTGACTCTAGTTATAGTTTTAGGGAGATTTACACTGACTTTGGACAAGATAGCAACACACTTCAAGCAACAAACTCAGGATGTGGTGGAATTTGTTCTAAGGCCACTCCATTTCTGACACATGTGCTCTAGTGTCCTTGTGTTGGCTTCATCTGGGCTGTTACTGTCCCAGTCATCAGCCCCATTCCTCTGTCATAGCACATCACCAACAAATAAGTGGTGGTGGAGTAAACCAAGAGATCTGTAGCCATGTTGGGTGCTAGTGTTGGTATTTCAGTGTGAACTGCCATTCACTTCTGGTTTCCTGTGCAAAGTGGCAGACCAGGTGCTCATCTGCCTACTGCCACGTGCTGGGGCAAGGAGGTGTATAGCAAAGGGCAGGGCTGGAGCAGTTTACCCTGGTTTGGGGGACACCCTGTCCTCTAGCCCAGATGTTGACATTAGTCTCAGCACAGTTTCAGTCTATTGGTTCACCATCTTCTACCCAAATACATGTGCAAAAATAGACTGAGAAGTTTTTAATTGGCCTTTCAGGAGGCCGGTCACTTATCAGTGTCATCAGGCAGTTGACCGTGGACGTTTGCCAGTGACCCAAAGGAGGACAGAGTCATCTCTCTCTCTCTTTCTCTCGTTTAGCATCCTAGAGATACAGATGCTTCCGCTTTCCTGCACGGCTGTTGCAGGAGTCGGGTCACACACCTGACTGCAGTGCTACCTGTGAGCAGGACTCAGGGCCTGGGCAAGGTGGCACATCTCCTTAAACCCTACCTGATGAGCAGGCACTGGAACAGAGAAGTTGTGGATAGCCCCTCCTGGGAAGTGTTTAAGGACAGGATGGATGGAGCTCTGAGCAACCTGGTCTAGTGGAAGGTGTTCCTGCCCATGGCAGAAGTGCTGAAACTAGATGATCTTTAAGATCACATCCAAGCCAAACCATTCTACGATTCTATGATTCTGTAATATTCTTAACCCCATGCTGTGTCTCTTATCAGCAGCAAAGGGATTATTGACGAGCTTCTCAAGGCTGAGCTGTATAGCTGCCATTGAAATCAGTGACAGTTGCACGCCTAAACCTGCCAGCTGGCTTTGGGAATGCCAGCTTGCCTCTGTCTGTTTACTGGAGAGCCCTGCTGTAAGAAGTTATAAAGTAGCAGAGGATGCCTTAGTATTTAGTTGCTGCAGAAGCTAAAGAGAATTAAGTGCTCTTTTTTTGCCAGATTCCCCAGCTGTTGTAAACTGGCTGCTCTCTGCCAGAGTCAACAGAGCTATACCAATTTGCTCCAGCTCAGGATTTGACTCTATCAGGCTGTGTCAGAGTATGTGTCACTTCCCTTTGCAGGCAGATGAAGCAGCAATGAATACAGAAAAAGATCTTTCAGCTAGGGAATTTAATAAATAAAAGTATATTAACGAAAATCAAGTCAGGGCTGTGTCTCTGTCAGCATTTGTTCTGTGTGTGTCTGTGTGTCTGTCCCACCCCGTTCCTTCGTTGTTCACTGTGATTGCATATGCATCACTATGGTAACTAATGAATGATTATTTAATTTACCAATGACTGGATGCAGCAGTTTAGTGTTTAAAATATGCCAGCACTGTCTGTAATACACATATGCACAACCACATACAATCTGTCACACAGGAAATATTATAGATGCTTGATATTCATATTTTAAGCTAAATCTATTTACCTATCTCTCCAAATGGGACATGAGAGCTTTATCTACTGTGACGATGGCCACAAGCTAAACAATATGTGCAGATAATCATAGTTGTATTATTTCATGTTTGCTGTCTGTATGTGTCAGCTGTCAGCCAGCACACCTGAAATAAAGGCAGCACCGTTTACATCCCAGAGGATTTCTGCCCAGCTCCCAGGACTTATGACTTATTTACTGTTCAAAGGAAGTTTTCAGAAGAAAAATGGTATTTTATTATTTTGGCAGCCAGTCTAAAACTGTTATTTTGGAGGAATGAAAGGGGAAGGACAACTGTCACTAGCTTTTCAAAGGGATGGTGTGTGCCTTCAGCCATTTGAAGTCTTCAAGGAAAGAATAAGTAATTGCTGGAGGAATTCTAGGGCAGCTACATGCTCTTCTCTGGGACTGATGTAGGTGGGCACTGACTGGGAAAGGTAGATTAGCATCTCCTTTCATTGTATTTTCTCTCAGCTTTCTACTTATTTCAGTGCTGTGATAAGCTGGAGATTTTCAGGAGATCCCTAGACACCCAGGTACATTTTTGCTTGAAGGGGACTTGGTTTTATTCCATCCTACAGGATTGTGCAGCTGAGGAGTACATCCTCAGTAGAATATACTCCTGCTACAGGTGAAGCAGAGAGTTTTAATAAAGTTCCTGGTTTCTTTGTTTTTCTTTCTTGGACTGCTTGAGGAAATGGGTGTAAAAGAGTGAAGGGAGAGGAGTGACAATATACATCCAGACATAAAATGCCCTTATGCCTGCTGAGTGGTTACAAGAGAAGTGACATTCCCTCATGGATATGATGGGACCTGAGACTTGGCCACAGGCATCTTGCTCAGGGCCTGGGGAGAGAGGTGCCTGGGCTTGAGGAGAAGGAGGAGATTTCAGATACTCTGGAAAGAGTTATGAGAAGCTGAATGCTACGCAGTCCTCCAGCTCTGCTCTAGAGGCAAACCACAGCAAACTGGACTGCACATATACCTTATTGTCTGGGAGTTGTGGAAGGTAGCCTGCTTCTTTTGCTCATCTCTTGAGCCATTCTGGGATGCTCACAGGTAAAAATGCCAGGCTGCAGGCAGTTGTTCCCACATCACTTAGCTGGATGTATGCAGACTGTATTTGCAGTGGCACAACTCAGAAACAGCTGGTTTGGATACATGAAGCTCAAATCTTCTGGGTAAATGCCACTTTGCCCAAATCCTGGCCCTAAGAGCAGCTTTTGACATGGTGGCTATGTTTCATTGTGGTTTCATATCTGAAACAGCAGGACCAAGGACTCCTAAATCATGTGCTATTATTGATATATAAGTGTGCACTGATCCAGACAGGTAGTTTTACTGCGGGCACATGAAACAATAACTGGTTGTGTGATGGCCCCTGGTTAACCTGTGGTAAGGTGAAAGCAGGGGCACTGGACTAGAATGAACTCTTATATCCCAAGGTTGATTTAAGGCTAAAATGGGACCTAGATGCACCCAAACTGCAAAACTGTGTGCTCACTCTACAACAAATGTTTCATTTCATTGCTCATATCCAAAGCAGGCTGCCTTAAAAACCTGCCTTGTTCCTGTATCTGGATCCCGTCTGAGCATGAAGCAGAAAAGCATGAAGCAGAAGAGCCCTGGTAAAAAAGACAAAGTACAAACCCTGCAACTTCTCAGCTCCTGCAGCTCTCTCCCTCTATGTCCATGTTAAACGTGTATCTCTGTTCCCAAACTCCAAGGAGCTTTATTTAATCTGGGCTTGCTTCAGAAGCCCCCATGGTTCAGGACATGTCCATTATGTGCTGCAATGCTGCTCACTTGGAAGCTATTGAGTGTTCCAAAAGAAAATTACGGCCATCTCACAGGGATGAGTCATCTCTGACAGCTGTGTGAGAGATGATTTTCTAGTTGTACACAACTTTGAGGTTTAAAAAAAACCCCAAGCCCATTTTTTTCCATATGGGGCTGAAATCAAGTTCCTTTTTTACAAAAAAAGATGCAGAAAGAAAGAAAAACCCTCACTTAGCACAGCCAACAGCTAATTAATCAGCTCACATCAGGTGAAAAAGATTCAACATTGCCAGCCTCCCACATTCCAGAAAATTTCTCTGACCACAGAAATATTAGGGATCTCAACTCAGGATCTCCTTCACAATCTTTTTTTTTTTTTTNCTTGATTTTAATGGTTTGCTGCTAGTTCAGTTTTACGGTTCCTTTTCAATTTTTTTTTTTTTTTTTTTTTTTTTTTTTTTTTTTTTTTTTATGGTAAATGGAGTGGTGCCAACCTGTGGAAGTAACAGGCTGGCTTTGGTAGGTAGTTGATAGCTTGGTGATTTATAGTACCTGCCTAGTACACAGGGGTCCTAAGTTCAGGTCTGTGAGAGCCCAGGACTTTAGACTGTTGTTGATTCTAAGCTCCCTTGGGTTTTGATCATAAATCACACCCTAGAGATGAAAAATCTTTTCTGACAAAAGTTTTGGCAATGCTTCTATGTTTGCCTGCAGAATGCACACTCGTTTCAGTCACTTGCCACTTTCTGATGAAAAACATTTCATTGAAAAGCTTTATGAACTGTTTGACGACATTGGGTCTTTCGAAGTTTTCAGAAAAATTAAATTAATTTTACTGTATCTTGGACTGCGAAGTCTTCTAGTAGATTTCCAAATAACCTTTTTTTCCAGGGTGATCCATTTTGTATGGTTTGCTACTATTTGATATGTATTTTTGATATCTTAGCTTTTCAGAGGACTTTGGAACACAAGACCCTGGTGCACTGTGTAGTAAAAAGAAATAGAATTTCTAAAGCATGAGAAACTTACACTTCCTTGTGGAAGAAAAATGGGAGGAAATAGCTATTTTCTGCCCTTTTTAGTAGAGAGAATTAAGAGAAATCTAAGAGTAATTTATGCCACAGAAGCATTGGGCTGGCTAATTACAAAGAGTAGTTTTGCTGTCTTTACTGGGATTCATGTGGGCAGATGAAAAATTGCATCCACTGTAAAAGCAGAGAGGCTGTTCTATTGTCTGTGGTGACCTCTGGCATAGCACAGGAATTCTTCAGCTGACCTGGCTGGGAAATGAGAAAAGAGGTACCATTTGTGAAAGTGTAGCTCTTTTTGCTCCTAAGCCAACTGCTCCACTTGTTTTCTTCCCCAAAACTCTTCTCTGCCTTCAGCAGAGGTCTGCTCAGAGAGCTCCTTTCTGGGATTTCCCTGCTCTTAAATGAGAAAGGTTGATGAATCTTTAACAAATCATTTCCTTCAACTCTTTATCAGACTGAGGACATAAATAACACTGACAGCTCTAGCCCAAGTGTTTTTGCCCAAGACAAATCTTATCTCAGTTACTGAGAAGGGGCATTTTTCATTTTGCCCAAGAGACTCACTTAACCCATTCTTGGCTGCTGGCTGCAGCCCATTATCAGGATTTGTGTTCCTGATTTTGATGCAGAGCTGACTGAGGGCTGTAAGATGATGCTTGAGCCTTACTTTTATGAATAAAAGTTCTAGCAAGAGAAAGCATAAAGAGAATTTAATCTGCCTGTCTGCTTGTGGATACTGTACCAATGAGGAGAAAAATCAGTTTTTAAGTGGAACAGTGAGGATGTAGGCAGGTTAAAGCAAGGAGCAAGAAAGTGTGGTCTCAGCAGTGCTGACCAGAAGGATATTTCAGAAGGACTGCCTTCATGCCATGGGTTCAAGGGGAGAGCATTTCCTTCTCCCCACACTAAGGCTGTCTCTGAACAGCAGCAAGGTGGTGCAGAGATGGCGTGGTGCCTCAATCCTGCAGCTGGGAGACGTGCACTTGACTTCTGTCAGCCAGGTGTTTTAGCACAGATGCTGTGCTCCCTGTGTTTTCGCTGGCTCTGGAACAAGATCAGGCATCTCTGCTCCATACCTCGGGGTGAAGGAAAATCCCTGGGGGACTGCAGCTTGCATTGCTTAGGGGAATTGCCTGCATGTGTGCATGAGTACATGACTGTTCTGTGTGTAACTAAACTATTTTGTGCCTTGAGATCATACCTGAAGTGTCATTTCTGTGCTGTTGGTTTCTTCTTGGTTTGTGAAAGAGTGAGCTCACTAGCTTATATATTTTTGTCTTTACTTAAATATCCTTAAAATAAGTCTTTTACTTAAGTATCTTACTTGAAACTCCAGTGGTCATGACTGGAGTCAGCATTTTTAGTTAGTTTTCTACTTAGGAAGTGCTGATAAAACATGAACAAGGGCATAAAAGACCTTTCCCCTTCTGAGTACTAGATAGCAGAGCCAGGCTTTGTTTGTGAGCTTCTGAAGTAGCCAGGGACACAAGAGAGATGAGTACACTTTAATGTTGTTCCTCTCAAGTGTCACCTTGGGGTGACTTCTTGCTTATAAAACTGCTTGGGGTTCTCTCAAGCTAAGATTGCTCCAAGGCAACACTTTTGATCAGGCATGACAGTGAAGTACACCCACCAAGGCAAAGTGTTATATGTGTCCTGCACAATAAACAGCAGTTGGATACAGGCCAATCACTATGGCTATCACACAGCACTTGCTCTCTGTCCCACGGGCATCCCACAGCACTTAGGATGTGCAAGTGGCCTTCCCCAGTGCCAGTTGCCAAACTGGGTGCAAGTTTCCAAGGCAAAAAGATCAGTATCCTGAAATGCTGGTTGCATTTTGTCTGTCTGTTGGATTTCCATGTATTTCTTAACTCTTCAGCAAGAAACAGGCTTGCTTTGCTCTTCCCTGCCCATCGCTGGCTGTCTTTTATTGCCTGGTGTGAATATTTTCGGTACTCTTTCCTTCTTGTCAAATACAGTAACAGGGGAGGAGGAACAGGCTTAGGTTGGTAGCAGTCTCTCTGTGCCTCCACTTCTTTGCAGAATGAGGAAATGATGCTTCTTTCTTTTGTCATTTTTTGCCACATCATGCCACTCTATGCTGAGAAAAATCAGATTCATAATTTTCCCTTTTGCGACTGCTGGGCTTGTAATACTAAAGTGTAAAAGTCTGAATCTGTTTCCAAGTTGATGTGAAAAGGAATGTACTGTCCAACCAGGATGGTGTGTACTGAGCACAAATAAGGGTCAATGTACACTTTCAACAGTATATTTAAATACGAGTTTCTGTCTGAACATCAGAAACACTTTTTAATGTGAGAATGACTGAGCACTGGCACAGGTTGCCCAGGGAGGTAGTGGAGTCTCCATCCTTGAAGATATTCAAAAGCCATCTGGACATGGTCCTGAGCAATCAGCTCTAGGTGGCCCTGCCTGAGCAGGGGGTTTGGATTAGGTGACCTCCAGAGGTGCCTTACCACCTCAACCCTTCTGTGATCCTGTGTTTATGGACTTCAGGTTGTTATAGCCATAACTCTTTCAGGCCAGAAGGGAGAAGAGGTTTGTCGGTAGAGGTATTTTATTTTTTATTAGAACATTATTGGACCATTATTCTTGTTAGAAAAAAAAAATGGCCAGAGCTTTGAACAGACCCTTTCATCACATTCTGTGCACCTAAAATTGTAGGTATTTTTATAAATATGGTAAATGTTTTAATAGAAGATACTGACTTTATCCACATAGTTTTTTGGGCTTAATATAAACACATATATACAATGCAGATTGTGATAGCCCTCAGAATTATGGAGAAAGGTGCATTCCTTTATAACTTAGGAATGTGAGCCATGTGCACCCAGACCAGAGTGACCTCTCCCTGATACCAATANAATGGAAAGCCTTCAGGAAATAAGTTAAAAAGGGACACTACTGCCAATCTGAGTCAGTTTATCAGACAATTGCTTTGGGTTAATAGAATGCATTATGATGAGATATAAATGATCTGAAGGAGTAGGGAGATTTTTAGCAGAACTGTTGGATTAGGCTTTTTTGAATCAGCAAAGTGGATCCTTAGGACATACATGTGACCAGAAAGATACTCCAGTGAACAATATGAATTACAAACATGAGGAACCTGCAAGTTGTGAGAGGCTCACTCATGAGCCCTACAAAATGCATAGCCAAGCAGGGGCTACATTGTACTTTCCAGATCAGTGCTGCTGGAAATTGCCTAACCTACAGCCAGCCAGCCATTGTAGTCTCCTCTTCCTTGGCCTTGCTGTTTAGTCCCATACCTACCCGGTGTGTTTCTGACACATTTCCACAATGCTTACATAACACCTCCTCTCAAGTATGACCAGTTTGCCAGAAAGTGATGCCTCTCTCCAGGGAAAGATGTGACTTGGTGCTAAAAAAGATTGACTTGAGTGAAACGTACCCAGAGAGGCAGAGGTGTGGAAGACAGGAGAAGAAAAAAGGTAAATAGGCCATTTTGTGGCTTGCAGATTGACTTATTTAATGCCATTTTCATTAACAGTTTTTGCTGCTAAATGCCATGGGTTTCTCTCTTTAGAGCTGTCTACAATAATAATGAGTGACTCCACTGGGAAGTGATTTACATAAAACATGCTTCTCTTGTTGCAGACAGGAGCTCTGTGCTGGGCCAGAGAGGGAAGGAGAAGAAAGCTGAGTGCACTCTGTAAATGAGGGGCAGTTTCCTAAGTAAGTTGGCGTGTGCACCCATAAAAAATCACCCTCTCCTCCACTGCCGCCTTGGCCCGAAATGTCTCCCAGCTGAGTCACCACGCTGAGGTGAATGTTTTGACGCAGGTGTGACACAGAGCACTGTGGAGAAAAGGTCAGGATGAGCTGATGCAGATTAACCATGCAAAGGAACTGTAGACAGGAGCAAAATCAGCTTTCCCTGAAGGGTGTTTTCTGCATATTTTGTATCACTTCTGTGCAAAGCCTCTGATCACAGCCTTTTGCAATTCTCCAGATTTAGGTGTCAGAGAAATAGATTCATATTTTGTGGTCTGTCAGGTTCCAGACAGACACCGATGGGAAAACATGACAAATAGAAAACAGAAAATGAAATACCATATTTTTTAACTTCATAAAAATCTATTTATTTATTTTCTTCTTTAGTAGGCCTGAGACTTTACATTATGGCTTTTTCTCGAAGTTGGATACAACACAGTCTGGACCATTTGTTGCTAAGTCATCCCCTGTGTGTTTTTTTCATATGGATGAAATAGTTCATGTTGACTCAGAGATATACAGCTTCTTAGCTCCTTCCCCTAAAATTGCAGTAAATTAATAGCAAACACATTTCTGAGACTGTGCTCTCAAGGTGGATTCCAGTTACAGCAGATAACAAGTGTGATCTCAGTTAAGTTGAGCTTTCTAAGAGTTACTCATCTAAGCTGTCCAGTGCATACTTTCCTAGAGGGCAAACTCTGAAATGGCTTAGGTCCTTTATCTGAGACACCTATTTTAAGATAAAAATTTCTTTTCTGAGGGTTCTTATCTCTCTCCATTGACTATGGAGAAAGATTAGTGACTTAGATCTGAAGAATTTCAAAGACTATTTTGGTAGCTTGAGACATGTTTTTTTAAGAGATGACAGAATTGTTTTGAAGTGGAATTATAGCTGCCATGAGTCTAGTTTAATTTTATATTTTAATTTAGATATATAAATAAACTATATACAAATAAAATTTATGCACTTAGCATGCTTTCAAATTTTTTGCCCATAAAGAGTCCTTGAAAAGGCAAAAATTATCATCTCTTGCCAGTGGTAAACATTTATGCCATTGAAATGAGGTTGTAGATACAGCCAAACACTTTGATTTCTGAAAAAATTAACATCCCAGACCACTGGAAAGTTACTTACAGGAAAATAAGGCATCATTTGTGCATAATTAAGTAAACACTTCCTGTTTCTCACATTTCCATGGAAATAGGCTTGTCCAGATCATTAGAAATAAACATTTTGCTGGTACTTCAACCAGGAGGACTAGCCTGATGGTGGTAGTAAGAATCAGAGAAGAAATCAAAGACTTTGGATTTTGATAAGAACTTTTACTTCAGGAACCCTTGTTAGTTTGATAGTTGGAAGTTAAGGACGGTTGATGAAAACTTACACTGGCACCTGTATTCATCTCACATAAATTGCCAGTAAAAATTCTGTTCATGCTTTTTAATGGTAGATTTTATTTGGGAGTAGTTAGGAGGGCAGTCTTGTGTTCCCGGACATGATGTCTTCTGTGAAACTTCATGCAGACCAAAATGATTTGTCCATATAAGTTTATTTGCTATGTTTGGGCTTCTACTGAATCCAAACTATCCTTTTAGCAGGATAAAACATAAGAGCTGCAATTCAAATAGTTTTATATTTTGCCTTCTTTTTTTTACCTAATTTTTTATGTCAGCTAAGAATGTTGAAAACTAAAATGTAAAGTATCCCTGATATTCCTGGGAGATTTTGCAGATCAACATTTCTGGGAAGTTGATTGAAATGTAATGTAAACTTTTGATTCTTTAAATGGCCTCAAATGAAATGTTCGCAGTTCTGTATGGTATCTGTAAAAAAGTGGGAAGATAAAATGTGAGGTTTGGCTTGAGAAAATCATATTGTTGTCTTTTAAATTAGTTCTGCTGTGGGCATGGTGTCTGTAATTTTCTTAATCTGTTAAACCTTTTTTAGAAATTAATATTTTGGACAATGATGAATATAAATAATTTACATCTACAGCTTTCATGTTGTATGCTCACTGAGCTGGATTTACGGAGGCATCAAGCCAGAGTGTAATTCCTGGCTTTATTAGGTTATGAAATATAATCTAGCCAGAAGACATATTGTCCTTAGGCTCTAACATCAGTAGCAACAGACAGACCTTAATGCTGCTGGACCTAATGGAATTAAATTTCATGTATGCTTAATGAATGCAAATGCCACTTAATTTTTACAGCCTGAGTTGTAATACATTGCATGTGACACGTCTACTCCTGAAAAAATTATTCAAATGTGTGATTCTTACACCAAGTGTCCAATTTCACCACTGTAAAATGTATCCTCTTAGGGAAGAGGGACTGGAGAAACATGCCAGCAATATTACTGCATAATTTAAAGCAGCCACCAAAAAGCAATGTTAAAATATGCACCAGGCAATTACAGTTGTTGTATATGTTTTTATTCTCCTTTGCTGCTTTTCAACAAGGAGCAGTAAAAAGATTTAGAGCAAGTGGCAACCATAGCAACAAGGAATTTTTGGTTCAACCTGGTGCTGTATAACTTCTGTCAGAGAAACACATTTCTGGATACTCTGGCAAGTGTTGATTCTTCCAAAGGATATGTGCAGCACTTCATTTCTGATTGTCAGGCACAAGTCCCATGGAAATAGGTGGAGCCAGTTTTGGTGCAAGCCCAGGCTGAAGCAATTACAAACGGGTTACACCAGAGCTGGGTGTGATACTTGTTCAGCAATCCCTTGGGCTTGTTAGTTATCAGTAGAGGTAACAAGCCCCATTCTGCACCCTGTGAGAGAGAAGGGAAATAGAGGTGGTGTGGAAGAAGGTTTCTATCCCTTACCAGTCCCCTGCTGCATCCAGCTGTGTCTGTGAGAAGTCCCAAGCAGAACTTTGCCCCTGTGACCAGATCACATTGACTACCCTGCTCTGAGGGGTACAAAGACTCACTTCAACACAGCTCCTCAGGAGTAGTAACTCCCAGAGTCACTGTGTCCTTAGGCTTTTGTGTTTGCTTGCAGACAGCTAGGTGGGCAATGATCTTGAAAACAAGGAAGTGAAAATTCAAGGGACATATAGGTAGGATGCAGAACTCAGCCATGTATGCAGAGAGGCCAGAAAATGTATTTAGTTGATGAGGATCTGGGAGGTTTTAAAATATAGCCAGTGATCAGTCACTGTGACTTTTACAAAATAAAGTGGATGCAATAATATTGAAGATAATGGCAGACATAGTAGTTACAAAGAAGTCTTTACAAACTAAGCTGTGCAAAGTCAAAAGGATCTGTGGCTCTCACTTATGTGAAAATGTTGACCTTCACAGCTATACACCAAAATTAAACATCCATCGCTTCTTGTGACAAAGAGTAAATTTGCAGAGTTAACTCTGAAATGAAAACAGCAGCAAGATGACAGTACAATGAATGGTATGCAATCTGAAAGATGAGATCGATGTTATTCCAGAGAATGTGTTAGAAACAACTATAATTAAATGTCATTTTTTTTGTAATTCTTTTGGAGACAATCCTACTTTACTGTATAAGATGGAACTGTTCTACACACTGACTTAGAGTAGGCTGAGGGCTCTTAATTCTGATTTGATGGCCCAGACACATCCTCCAGTAGATAAACTGAAGTATGTAAGCTTCTTTCATTAACAGTTTTGTTTTCCTTAACCTTTATCCTGGTCACCTTAGGAAGATACTTTGCATGCCCCATGTCTGCAGATCCCAGGCTGCAAGCCACTGCGTGATGAGGTGCCCCTTGAAAGGCCTGTAGCCAGGCATTAACTTCTGACATTGAATAAGTTTTACAAGTAATTTGCCCATTGCTTTCTTCCAGACATGGGGAGTTGGGGATAGATCCCAGAGATGATGCAGGTAAAGTATGCATCTGACCATTTTATCTAGCACTCCTTTGAAGGTTAGTCATCACAAAAAGCAGTGATAGCACATAGATCTTCTCCACCTCATTACACCTTAATTTGGGAACCTGAGACTATAAAATCCTTTCGTAAATTATCTGGAAATAGCTATGTCTGACTTTGGATCCCAGAGAGGGAAACCTATTGCCCTTTGGCAAGACATATGAAGTTACCTGTGATCAAGGCAGCACATTTTTAAATACTTTGTCTCTGTATGTGCCATCACTTTATCAAATTCCAACAGTAGAAATTAGAAGAAAGGTATTTCCACTGAAGAATATAGATGTTTAGAAAGGAGTGAATTGAGGCAGAAATCTAGGGTCTGCTACTTTCATTTTTTTTCAGTAACACCATTTCTTTGACATCCTGGGGAAAAAAAGCAGAAGGTGGATAGTATTATTTGAACAAAGTTCCCACCAGCTCTTGTATATGGCTAGTCTTTGTAATGTGCAGGTTGTTTTCCTCCACACATGTTTTGTTTCTTGCACTGGAGCACTTAAAGCATATCCAGCAGAGTTACAAATCTGCATAAATATTTGATAACTCTGATTGAGCAACCTGCACCATATTTTCACCCTTGGGCATGTAATGCAAGTAAATGTGCATAGCACCCTTATATAAAGTGTTAAGGTGATCAGGGAATGTGGGAGACTGCCTGAAGCATCAATTTAAAGCAACAGCTCTATTTGTGCTGTTTCAAAATCAAAGGAAAAGTATGTTCTTATTTTATAATTAAAGAGAATTGTTGTTAAAGGATTTTACATTGTTTGTTAAATTAACATTAATATACTCAACTTCTCATTGTCACTTCAATTATAAACATGTGTCCTCTAAGGAATCTTTCACATGTGAAAGACTCTCAACTTTAGAAATGTACACAAGATAAGAAGGATTTGCGGCATAGAATGGTCTAAATACCATTTTGGTTCTTAGCAAAAGCATTGTTAATTATGGATTTAATTTATTTTGAAAAGAGATGAACTATAATTATAGCTCCTAGAAATACATACTGCAGGATATTTCTCTTTTATTTTCTGTTAAATATAATTTTTAATCTAAAAAAAAATTGGCTATTTTCATTTTGAAAAAGCTGCCCCTGAATGTCTATCAGTTGACTCTGTTCTTCCTGAATCATTGACAAATAGAAATATTAATACTGAGAAAGAAAAATCTCATTTTTTCACTTCCTATCCACATCCATCTTAAATACAGAAAACCTGAGGTCATTCTTGTGGGTGGGCATAAGGATTCTCATCCTGTGAAAAACTCTGATACTTCTAATTTTTCTTTTTCGTGACTTGGAATGAAAAGTTGAGACAGTTTAGGGAAGTCCCAAACTTTCCAGTCTCACATTTAGTCATAACACTTGTTTAACTGAACAAAAATGCTTCTTTTAGTCTTTTGTTTGGTTGGTTTTTTGCCTTCAATGTGTCCAGAAGGCTGAGAATATGAGTCTTGTGGGACTTTTCCTTCCAGCTCCCGTGCTTTCAACTTTTCTCCCCAGTCTGAGTGTCTTGATTGAATTGAATCTGCCTGACCATACAACAGCCATGCACTGCCCACCTGTGTGTAATGCTTCGGCCAAAGAGGCAGCATGAGGAAGTTTCTCCAAGGGAATGTTTGTGCTGTGCTGCAGTCTTGTGTGCAGCACTGCAGCATTTCAAGTGGACACAGCTTAGTGTTGAACTGACACTCCACAAATTCACCTGAAACATTTCTGTCGAGGCTGATGTGATTCAAAGGCATTTCATTTCTGTGTCTAATAAAAAAATGAAAAATTACTTTCACCCACAGAAATTTTGATTTTACAAAGAGCTGTATTTCCAGTTATAAAGACAAAGGCATTTCTCCTGAACAGCATATATCAAAGTTGTTTTCCTTTTAAAACATCCCAGCCTTGCCTATGGAATGTCCCCCTGTATTTCAGTGTAACTGCTCACACTTGGCTGTCCTTCTCAGTGTGGTTGAGTGTAATGGGAAAGGACCTACATTAAAAAAGTAATGATACACACTTTCTCCTTTTCAAAAAGAAGAAAATGTATGTGAAGAGTCATGCTTCTTCAACATGTCTCAGATAATCTAGGCCAAGCCCTTGGCCTTCTGCTCCCATATCTTCCCCTTCAATCTGTTGTAGCGCCAGGGGTCATTACTAAAATGAAGGCAGTAGGCACTCCCAGTGGGAGCCTTCCTGCTGCATGTGAAAGTCTCCAGTCTCCGTGAGCTAGGCTGATCACCCTGCACACCTGTTATTGTTGAGGGAAGAAATAATCTCTTTCATGGCTCCTTGCCAGGTTCTTTGCCCAGTCCTGGCACCCATATCAGGACAGGAACATCGTGCCCTGCAAGGGTTCCTTTGCTCTGTTGTCTATGCAGAGACTCAGGGCAGCTCTAACAAGGTCTGTGTTTTATTAAGTCAGTCAAGGAGCCTGAGATGATGCCTTCTAACTCTAGACATAAGGAAATATGACAAGTACTTTAAAACTGGTAACAATCCATCATTGTAACTGCTTCACTGAAGTTGGTTTGTTAGTTGTTACATTGACATTGTTGTGCTTTAATAATATATTCTTAGCCTGAGAAATGTTAATTACTGTGAATAAGTGAGTTTCAGATCCAGGAACCATCAGCTTATGAAAGTAAAACATTTGCCCTCAGCTTCAACAGAGCTTTTTTAAAAGTAAAAATAGCTGGATATATGAGGCTACTGCTCAACATCCTAGAGAACCCTTAAGTAGTTTTGGCAAATATCTGATTTCTGAATGGCCTGTTTTACACTGAGGCATCCAAGACCCATCAGAGCTCTTTTGCATGCATCCATAAATCTGAGAAGGTACATTTATAATCCATTAGCTATTTGAGGTTGTTAAGATTTTTAATTTTCTTTTGAAGGTGAAGACCTCAGTGGCAGCTCAGAACTAAATCATATGAACTGAGGGGTTTCCAAGTTTTTGAACACACAAATGAACTTAGTGGCTGAGGAAATGTTCTTCTGTCCCTAGTGTAAATTGGCTTTAAAATGAAGCAGAGGGAGAGAGGGCTTGGATATGGAGTCTCCTGGGATAGTTAGCAGAGATTTTTTTTCAGCTAGAAAACTGCCTACTTTTCTTCACTGGAAGAAACAAGATTTGTGAAACAATTCAGCAATTTGCAATCATCTAGCATCATTTGAAATGCTCTAACAGTATCCTACTTAACCTCTTACCTCCCCCTCCACTGAGCAGTGGTCTCCTAGGAGCCCTGCCTTAGATGTGGCTTGGATGTCCTAGGAGGTCTGAAACAGTGCTAGGTTTGTCCAAAATACTTTACGTCTCACCCCAACAGCTCACTGCTTGAGCCAAAGAAATGGCATTGTAGCACTTGTGGAATGCTCTTTCTAACCATTTGCCATCCTGCCTAATATCAGTAATTCTTTCTTGTACTAAGAAAAAGGCAATAAAAACAAATGGCATTTCAGTTAATTTTTATACATACGAATTCTAAATCAAGTATTCTGAATGCACCGAATGTGCATTTTTGCTCGAAAATGACAAATATATGGGGAAATGTTAGGTTTCTGTGGAAGAGGAAGAGGGCAGACAAACCTCTGAAGTAAAACAAACTTTTAAAGGCTTTTATTCAGTAGCATCATGTTTGGTGTCCTATAAAAATTAACTGTGAGGAGTGCAGATGATAAGTAGGATGTTTCCAAAAGCATTTGCTGATGTATTGAGGCCTAATTTGCTGGGATAGAGCTGTAATTCAGCACTGTGCTACACCCTGCAGTGCACCTGGGTGGTGTTTGCAGACCAGGCTGCCTGCTGCTTGCTGGGTGGGGAGAGTGAAGCAGAGGAAGGTGGAGGTCAGCCCTAACTGCCTCACAGCCAGGTTTGTGATTGGAGTCAGCCAAGGTGCACTTAGTGTTAGCTACATAGGGAACATTGGAAAGAAATCAGAAGTTTGGGTAATTGAAATGTTTTTAATGAATTTAAACCACTGCTTCCCTGAGCACATGCAGTTTAATTTTAGCAAAGCATTCCTGGGAACTGTCACTGCAAAAGGAGGAACTGTAGGACATATATTGGAGCAGGGGTTGTGGTGCATTCCTGGAATGTAAGTGATCAATCTGACTGCTGTGAGTTAAGACCAGCAGCCTCACATGGAAGTATCTGATGTTAGCCCCAGTAAAGTAATATTCAGGCTGCTTTATATGTCTGACACTAAACCTAGTTGTCTCCAGAGGCAGCCACAGTACAGCCACCTTGCCTCTATAAGGGCTTATTAAGGACAGAAAGTGCTGCAATGCCAGTGTGTTTATTGCCTTTCATCTCCAGCATTTGGACATTTTCCTCATATCTGCAGAAGTAAAGGCTAAAGTTATGCCAACCTATGGCACCCTGGCACCAAGCGCAGTGTCTGCTGCTCTGGTTAAAGATCTCTGGGGAATCTAGAAGGCAGCAGTGGATGCTCACCCTGCCAGAGGTGCCATGTGCTGCCTACAGGAAGTGGACTATAGCTTGTTCCCAGGTTGGCTTATCCCAGTGCAACAGAGAGCAAAGGAAGTGGCAAAAACTGATGCCATGTAGTCATAGAGCCATTCAGGCTGGACAAGCCCTGAGGAGGTAATATTTTCCTTGGATATAGAGGTCTTAGTTTTGTAAGGGGGTCTTGGAAAGGGTCTGAGATTTTTACATGGTTTACATATGTGTGCCTCTGTGATTTGGATGAGTTCTGGTAGCACAGGTTTAAAAGGAGGGAGGGGTCCTGATACTGGGGCCCAGGACTTTTACTAACTTGAGCTGTCATTGCATCTTCATCTGAATCACCAACATTCCTGCTTTTCCAGTCTTGGGTTTTCCTTCAGGTGTGTTACAGGTTGATGAATTTATGGTGGCTTAAATGCTGATGAATGACTGATTGCCAACATGAAACAGATTCTACTTGTGATATTAGGCTAAAATTGAGCCCTGCTTTTGAGAACAGAATGAATGGATTAAGCTCTTTCATTACTTTTGCCCTCTTGAGAGATAAAATGTCTGCTTGTCTTCTGGAAGACTGGCCAGGACGTGTGATTCCTTGTGACACATTGGTCTGATTTTGTTCACCTCTGCAATCTCACATCACTGTGCAGAGTTTTAGGTATGTGTTGTTCTATGCCGAAAACCTATTTGATTTGGGCAGGCTGCAATGGAGGTTTACTACTGTTCTGTACTTTATTAGATAATCATTCTGGCAGGTTGCCATAGGTGCAGGTGCCAAATAATCAGTTTTTTTCATTTTCCATGAAGACTTCAACTTTGTCAAAAGAAAGGAAAGGATTTTTCTGTCATTTACAGCAGTAGTTTACATCATCATTACTAAAGAGTGTGTAGCAAGAGTGCAGGAAGTGACTCACTAGTGTGCAATACTACAGATAGAAAGACAGTTAAGAAAACTGTCTAAATTACGTAGACCATTGGAGAGGACTGATTTTATACTGTCTTATTTTCATTCTCTATTATGTTCAGAAAACAGTTGTTTAAAGATGCAATGCGCTCCATTTTATTTTCTTCATACAATGTTTTTCCCCAGTTCTACATAGCACTAGTTTAATGAATAGTTAGGTTTCTGAGGCTCATTTTGTTCTATGGACAGTGACAGAGCCATAATGATAACAGCCTTCTTGAAATCATCAATCTATCACAGTTGCCTCAAGGGAAACATTTCAAATCAGTGACCAGAGAGGAAGTTTTACCATCACATTAACCAGAAAGTCACAATCAGTTTGAATTTCCACTAATGTAAATCAGAAGTGAATCATCTTTACACCAGTGTGATTTCAGTGCCAAGCACATTGTTAGTTTATGTTTCTCACATTGACTGCTCTAATAATGCTCACTTATGTTCCTCATGCAGTAAAATAAATCCACATTTCTGTAGGAAATCCTTTTGTATATACAACTACCATGCATATTACATTAACTCATTGCATGGATAAAATCAACAGCTAGACTTTTGCAATTTCTTTTCCCTGAGACAGGATATATTTTTACCAGTACATTCAAGATGTGTTAAAGTAAGCATTGTTGAGTAGATATAAGTCAAGTCTGTGCTCCAAACCAGTTCAAGAGATGGGTTTTTAATCCTTGATATGGTGTAGTTTATTTAAAGGTGGACATAGTGGTGGGTTTTACAAGGATAGCTTTTACTAAAGTAAGAAATAATGGAGAAAATAACTATTCAGTCTCTCCACGGTTTGTAGAACAAACAATGGTAGAAAGATAGATATTTTATTTTCCTTGCTCTGTTTCACTAGTTTTAGACAGCTCACTTAGATAAAGCCATCTTTTGTTAATATTTCTGAAACAACACAATCAAGCTAGGTTTCCCTTGTAAAGCAAACTTTACTGCTTGTAGACCAATGAAGCCTTCAGAACCTTAGTGTGGATGGTGATGTAATAATCTGGCCCTGCAGACATTATAAAGATAAAACAACCTGAAACAAACAAACAAAATAACACAACCAAAATTCAAGTTCTCATCACACTGAAATAAGGACTAAAAAACCCCCCACAAGCTGAAAGGGAAAATAATTTGCAATAACAAAACAATTTCTGTTTCAAAGAGTTTGTTTTGAATGAGTAGTCTCATTTCTGTTTAGGTATGGAGATTGTATTGGTGAGTTTCACCTAAATATTTTGAGTCCTACCATGTATTTCAGATGGGAAGCTGAGTAATATTATATTGCTTATGTCTGAGGTGTGAACTTTGTGCCTTTTTTTTTATTTTATTGTGAATCAGCAAGTGTTAAACACTAGCTTAACATGAATGAGTTTCAGACTGGAGACACCAGACCCATCAGTCCCATACTAATCAGGCATTGTCCCTGTGCCCTTGGCTCACAGAACTCCAGCGCGGCTTCCATAGGAGTGGGTGCAGAAGCCAAGCTATGTGTGGGCTCTTCACATTCTGTAGGCAGCCACTCAGACAGTCACTCATGGGAGAGCTGAGCCCTGACTTTGGCTTGAAATTCACCAGATTTCCCTATTTCTGTAAATCTGGCCATGGTGGAGCTTGCTGCTTTTCAACTTTGGCTTCACTGTCTCTTTTTCTGGCTCCTCAGAAGTCTTGTATTTTGGCTCAGCAATCCCAACCCCTCTTCCAACTGCGCTGCTGCTCCCTTGGGACATTCCTTACTGATTCATTGCTCCTCTGGGTATCTGATCACCAAGACACTCCTCTCCCCCTGCCTAAACTCTAGCCTTCTCTGTGACCTGGCTACAAGTGTCCTGGCCCTCGTGCAGCTGCCATCTTCCTCCAGTTGCTGCCTGTGACAACTGTCTAATGCTCCCTTTTTCAGATGACTGAAATGCTACATTTTCTCCACAAACCATCTCATTGGTGCCAAATGCCTCTGTCTGCACACCCTAATTGTAAGTGCCACAGGCCTGTCAAGTCTTGCATACCTGAAGCTTTGCACCTTGAGAGCTCTGAAGTGGAAAGAAACGAGTCTGTTATTAATGGATTCTGTTTTCCCCTCCAGAGCTGATTTTTCTGGATGACCTGCTGCAGCATTTCTCTAATCTTCCAGCTCACCTTCATCACTGGTTTTCAGACATATGAGTCCAGTTTGACTGGTACACGTTTGAGAAACTGTGGATATTTCTCATCAAGCCTGCAAAGATGTGCAAGGAGGCAATGGGCTGCAAGGGTATAGGAGGAGGAATTGGGAAGATATGTTAATTACTTATATTGATTGAAATGAGGGCAGGGTGTACTGTATCAACACACCTGGTACTGTTAATAGTCTGTGTTATGAGATACAGAAATTTGCACGACAAATGTCTGCCCTTAGGTCATCAGGTGACAGCCACATCCTGGCAATCCCCTTTGTCTGTATGCATTTGCTGATAAATCCTGCTGGTGAAAGTAAAAATGTAAAGACCTAAATGTAGAGGGGACTGACTGCATAGCAACATGAACAAAGCTTCATAAATCAATCTTTCCTCAGGAAAAAAAAAATCCCTGCAGACTCCAGGCTGCTACAGAGGGAGTATAAATATCTTTTAAATACAGGAAGCAGATCACGTTTCTGGAAGAAGCTTTACTCTCAAGAGTTTATATGTTACAGATCTTCTTTCACGTAAGTTAATGTAAAGCTGGGCTAAAATTGTTATAAGTGAGATCAGGCCCCTTGTCAAAAGCTGAGATATTTATAAACAGCTTTGTCTTCAAACAATGTGGGCCATCCATCATGTATTTCAGTCTTAGAAAGTAGCGCATGGTTCTGAGGAGAAGGACTGGAGTTTTTTTGAAGGAGGCAATGTTCAAAAAAAAAGTCTTCTTCCCTCAGTGAAATCATTCTGATTTTCATGGTACCACACTGAGCATGTTCTAAGGGGATTGTTTCTCCCCATCAACCTTAGCCACTGCTGCTGCTGCTTCATCAGCTGCATGAGGGCTCTAATTGCCTCAAGTATATTAAGCCACATATTTCTCCATGGCAAACTCAAGTCAGCTAAGAAAACCAAAAGAATTCAATAAGTGAAATTTTGGAAGGAAGACTGTCATGGCCATAGAAGAAAAACTCCCTACAGAAATATACTTCCAGCAATAAACTCTCAGGGAGCTGTAGGAATTATTTATTAAATGGACAAAGAAACAGTGAAAATTAGGTAGTGCCATGAGGCACTTTGACTGGCAAAAGTTGGTTTCAAAGTAGACATTAAACTATTTGAAAAGTTACAGTCTAAATAGGAATCAAAGTTTTAAAAGTATTTAAAAGGACATCCCTGCTTTAAAAATAATTTAAAAATATTTGATCATCTAATTCTGGTTATATTGCAATAGTTTAATATCAATTATTCAATGTAATGCTTTAGTATTTTAAATAGAAAACCAAAATAACCAGGTTAAATGTAAACATTTTAGCATCATAAGAATAGTTTCACATTCACTGGATGGAATAGCCAATATAAATGCTATGGAAATTTATTTAAGCTTTCACTTATATTAAACCTGTCCCAAATCACTGGATTCCCTTTCAGAGTTTTGCTTCTGGATAATCTTTAAAGGAACATTTGGCCACCAAATATTCTTTGACCAACACTAGTGTAATAAGTGTGTCCCACCAGTGAGGTGTTCTTCCCAGAAATCTGGCTGCTCATGATTACTCCTGAAATGGTGTTTCTTACAAAAGGCCAAGTGTTAAGGCACCCTCTCACCAGTCTGAGATTCAGCCTCACAGCTGCCCCTCCAGAGCAATAAATCTCTGACCAAAATCACTCTACTTTCTGCAAACAGTCTTTTCAGGCCTTCAAAGTTGTGCATGCTTGCAAAAACTAGATGTCTGGCTTGGCTTGATTCTCTGTGTTAAAGAAAAACACAAGCAAACCAACTTCCTTTCTGTTAGTTAAATTTTACTGTTTCCTAGAAGTGTGACAATTAACAGCACTCATAGAAAGAATTCCTGCAGGTCACTGGGACTTTAAATAGTAAATGTGATAATCCTCTTATTTTTATACTTCTCTTTCTAAAAGGAAATCCTTGAACCTGTGGTACTGTTCTCATTTTCCACACAGAAAGTGCAAACAGTCAACTAACCTTAGAAGCCAGAAATGACCAAAATAGACTTTTGGTGAAAGAATGGGGTAAAAAACAGTTTGCAACTCCCTTCTTCTCATACATGCAAGTAAGAAAACTGAAGCCCTGGCATGCATCTCCTCTGTTCTTTTCTTTATGGGAACAAATCATATGAGATGTAAAATAAGCAGATACAATACTACTATAAGTTCTGTTGAATATTAATATGTATCTTTTCACATGGATAATTTACTCCAAGATTTTATAGAATATGCTGTATCTATCTTTTACCTTTTTTTCTCTTTTTTAAACATGCCATAAAAAGTAATTTTAAGAAGTTCTTGCTTTAATAGATTTTATAGGAGCTTCTATAATAGAAATATTATTTCTTCTGTTGCATCATGCAGTAATGCTTTAACATATTTTTATTTTCTTTTGCACTTCAACTTTACTGTCTACAAAATTAAAATAGCATGTTACCTCCTATGAAAGGCAGTATACATGGAGCAGTATAAAAGATCAAGATATTAGTGCTCTTCCTGTTTTTATCCTTTCTGACGCAAGTGTTCAGCTAAATATAAAATGTCATGATAGAGTGTTTCCATAGCCAGAGAAAATGGTGATGGAATCAAGGGTTTCTTTGAATTTCTTCTTCTCTGTCAAGCCAGAGTCTTGGTTTTCTGATGGCAGAGAGATTCCAGCTGGTTGGTGCCCTTGCCTGTGGTGTTGAGCCCCTTTGTGCTCAGCACGTAGCTGCAGAAGTTTCTTTGTTTTAGTTTTCTTTACGACTGTGTGCCTTGTGTTGTCCTGACTCTGATCTGGTGTTTCTTGGCATCCTTGTCCCTCAGCTTCTTTGTTTCTTTTCATGTTTGTAATTGATACTCAAGCCTTTGCAAATAAAGAAAGCCTTCTGCACACGTGTCTTTGTTTTGGGAGACCTGGGCTTGCTCATGGAACAGGGGATGCCTCGGACCTGCTCACTGGCTCCATTAGGGCTGTCCTGGAATCACGACTCTCTGAGAATTAGGGCTTTCTGAACTCTGTGGTAAATGGTGGGCAGCAATTACACCCAACCTTTACCATCGCTTTAAGAGGATAATAACTATTGTGAAAAAAGTTATCAGTGACACTGCTGCAGCATCTGATCACCTAATTGCATATTTCATCTTCTGCTTATATAAATAGCAGCCATGAAAGAAATATAATTAATATTGCAGCAAGGAAAATGTTCTAGTGGCTGTAATTAGGGCTGGATAAATCATTAACTGTGAATAAATAATCCAAAGCTTTCTTGATCCTTTTGCTTTGTGAATCAGTTAGGAAGTTCTAATTTCTCTCTTTTCCTCTCTTTCCCCTTCTTTTTTCCCCTAAATGCAGCTCTTACTAGCATGGCAGAAAATATTAAATTTCCACGGTGTTCAAATTATCTATTTCATGGGGTAGAATTGCTTAACCAAATTTCATGGTGCTGGATGGGCAAAACTTTCTGAAGAGCACAACAAATAAAAAACCACCAGTAATGGGAGGGGATGGATGCAAATCCTCACGAGGTATGATTTTTCAAGATAGGTGAAGATGTAACTTCAGATGTCATTGATGTCTTTGCCAGCATGGAAGAGTGAGCACTGCTCCGTGGTCCCAGGGCTTCCCAAGCTTTGAGGTGAATGCACTCTCTTGTGAGTAAATAGCCATTAATAGCAGAGATGTATGTGGTGAAGGTGAGCTATGTTTGGAGTTCAGGTGAACAGCCATCACAGCGGCTGGTCTGGATTGCTGCTGCTCTGTACTTTATGTCAGAATTTCTACCAGCACAGAAGGGATCCTGTATGATGTTACAAAGTAGGAGAGTAATTTTTACAAGTTTTCCTTGGCATCAATATCTCTGTGCGGTCCATGACAGTGAAGAGTTCAGCTGTGCCACAACAACATTTGCTTTAGGTCTGGTGTACCCAGCTTGCACACAGACGCTGCACTGTGTTCGAATTTTAGATTCAGCTTGCTCTTTTTCTCAGAGTATCAGAATCACAGAATATTCTGAGTTGCAAGGGATCCATGAGGATAACTGAGTCCAACACTTAAGTGAATGGCCTATACAGGGATTGAATTCACAGCCTTGGTGTTATTAGAACCAAGCTTTAACAAACTGAGTTAAGGAAAGGCACACAGAAGGGCACTTCAAATTTACTGGAATGTACTGAAAACGTTTCCAAAATTGTTATTGTTTTGCCACAGTGAATCCATCCCTCCAGTGGCTGCTCTGAGTGGGTGATTGGAACCACTTAAAAGCGGATGTTGCTTCAGACAAAATTTAGTCTGAGAATAATCAGTAAGTTATGAGTCCCTCATCTTCCCCAATTTCCCACAAAGGTGAGATTTTAAGCAACCTGTGCACAGCATTGGCAGAAAAATCACAGAAGGCGGTTCACAAACTCTGGCTGTCAGTTGGGAGTACTGGCTTGTCAGCAGTGAACCTGGAATTTTACTGTTGTTAAGTACCAATTGGTCCAGAAAGAAGCAGAAGGCATGCTGAAGCATTCTGTTTGTTGTTGCAATTGCTGATACAAATTGGCTAAACCTCTAATTACCCAAATCTTGGGACTAATAATTTACATACTCTGTTTTCCACTCAGTAAAATTTATTTGAGGCCCAGAGGAGCACAGACTTTAGCTACTTAAATGCCAATTTTGAAAGCCAGAGGCTAACTACATGTACTCAACATGTGTGCAGGAGTGTCAGAAGCATTCGGGCTCAGCCTTGAGCTGACTACGCTGACTTTGCAATTTAGCCTAGAGCTTATCTCCTGGTTTTGGCAGAAGCGACAAAATTTATTATCTGTCCTGGTGACATTGGAAACGGCCTCATGAACACGTCTGAGTTGTTTTGTTAGCTTTGCAAATTCATGGCTGAAAAGATCAGGTCTCACCTTGAAGAAAAACCTGAATATATCCCATTTCAAGGTTCTGTAAAAGTACCAAGAGAATAATCTTTTTTTTTTTTTTAATAAGAGACTTTAGGCAGGCTATTTTGCAGAGATAGGTAGGATATTCTCACGTGGTGGGACAGCTGGGACAGGTGATGAGAGATGCTATATTGATCAGAGATACTGTGACAGAGAACACCAATAGAGCGGTCTCTTTGCCTGACCTGTGTTCCTTCCTCCTTAATCTCAACCACCAGCACTGCTACATTTGGTATTCAGATAGGAATGTTTATTGACTCTGACATGATTACGAGCAAGGGAATGGTTTAAGACGTGACCTTTGCTACAAAGGCTGCTGGGTAGTTCAGTCTGAGAGATCCATCATGTGTGCTTTTGAGCCTCAGCCACCCTGCAACTCACAGTGAGACAGCTCAATGAAACAAATGAAAACAAAATCAAAGCAAGTGCAGAGAGGATCATTAATATTGTCTTGGTTTCCTTTACACAGGCATGATTACCATTTTTACATAAACATGCACTTTTTGACATATTCTAAATAGCATCTGAAAAATATCTGCCGGATGGGTGAGTAGCTGTACTGTGCAAACAGAGGGGTGGCTAAATACAATACCTACATGTTGTTCATTTTTTCACCTTGTCCTTCTGAGGTGTGTTGGCTTTCCCCTTACTTGTTGTGGGGGAATTCTTTCAGGTACCATCTAGCATGGCATTCCTATCAGCAGAGAACAAATTAAAAATCCCACCATGGCCGACAGTTTTTAGCCACTATCGCTATATGGATATCTAATGTGCTTCCGTGGGGCGTATGGGGGTGTGATGCCCCACAAACGTAAGTGTGGGAATGTTGGAACTAAAACGGTGCTGGTAATCTGATGGGATTTTGGTCTCAATGGTTCCTGGACTGCAATAGCATCACAGTCTAGGCTCCTACATATTCTTTCTGTTCAATAAGTCAGACATTTCATGAATCCATCTCATATCTTCCCAGATGAAAATTTCTTGGAGCACTTTGAAAAGAATACATATCAGACAGTATATGTGGTTTTCTGCAGAGGGACTCCGCAATGTTTGCTGATTTCTTTCTGAGTCTATGATATTGGTTTTCCTGCCTTGCTTCCAGCTTCCAAACTTGAACCAAGAGAAAATTTGATATTGTTGAATATTTATGACTTTTCTATATTAAAAACTTCTTGAGCTGCATGAAAAAAGCACTCCACAATTATGAACTGGAAGAGACAGTCTGCAAAACTGAAGGTGAAGGAAAGGTCTTTTCACCACTGTTAAATTTCAGCCTATGCAAACAGTAGCTATATTGGAAATCAATAGCAAAACCCCCATAGACTTTGACAGGAGAACAATTAGGTCACTGTTGGTTGTCTTTGAATTCCCGCACTGGATGTCTATTGTTTTTTTGGCTGGCATTGTCTTGAGAGATCAACTGGCTTTTTTTCCTTTGTTTTGGCTTGCTTATATACATTAACTGCAGCAATTCTTATACTAAAGCCTACCTGTAATGGTCAGGAATAGACCAACTTTTAAATTGTATGGGAGTTATTTCCCGGCCCTTTTGTGTTTTGAAAGGCTGCTAGGACAGCAAAGTGTTCAAGTAACACCTTACACAGAGTTAATAAGCACAGTTATTTGAACCTTACTGTATTTCTATATGATTATTGTGAAAGGAAGAAAGATAATAGCAGTTTGCCATGAAAATATGGCCCTCCTTTGAGGCACTCTTACTGTTATCTGGTGGTGATTTGCCCCCATTTATGGTATCCTCATAGGTTCCTCAGGTGTGGCTAAGAATTGAACCAAGGGTTGGTGGATTTGCTTATCTGCTGCAAAGCAGAGGGTGTGGTGACCAAGGCTGTGCTGTGTCAGTGTAAGTACCCCTGCACTGTGAGTTGGGTTGGGGAACTGAAAGAGTTGACATCATTTTATTTTATTTTATCTTATTCATTTCGTTTCATTTAATTTCATTTTATTCTGGATCTGCCTGTTCCCCTAGTTGCCCTGCAGCCATATGATCACTAATGCCAGAGAGGAGGAGGGAGTGGGGTATTTGTTGAGGTGGGAAGAAATGTGGACTTACCCCCATTCACAGCAGTCCTAAAACTCAAGGAAATTTTTTGAGCGGTGTAGAAGCCTGGGCACCTCATGGGAGGATGCAGGAGGCCCCAGTGGAGTGGCTCCAGCTGAAGAGCACTGCTGGGCGGGGCAGAGGCTGCGGAGTGGCTGCTTGGAGTGAGGAGACTCTTGCCTGCCTGGGCTCCTGCCTTGGTGATGGGTGAGAGCTGAGACATGATATCCTCAGACATGATATGGCCTAATTTGGGACAAAACCACTCAGTCCAGAGGAGCTGTCCCACCACAGTAAGCTGAAGATATGCCCCTTTATGGCTGTATGCAACCCAGCACTGCTGAGCAGCAGGGGGAAGTGTGAGAGGGAGGGGCTGTGTCCACCCTTGCATGGGTGGAAGGCACATTTTCATGCATGGGGTTCCCCCTTTGTTTACTGGTCTGTTCTAACGGGGTCCTCTGATGGGCGATAACCTGCAATGCCTTCATGTTTTGTCAAGGCAAGGCTTTTTGGTTGGCTCTGTGGGTGCAGTACCGTGGGGATGAGACTGAATGTAAGTGTGGGTAGGCTGCTGGGTTCTCATCTCTCTAATGGGCATGTATTTATTGTTTTTCTTTGTGCCTCAGGTTTTTCTCATGTCCTGCGTGTTTTTTAAAGCTCACACAAAGCCTTGCTCTGGCACTGCCCTGGAATTAGGAAAGAAGATAAGAAAGCTTCCTGTTTGAAGATACAGATATTGATAAATATGTCTTGGTGGTTTTTCTGCACCACATCCTTTCTATGTGCCTATTTGGAGAAGCTGTTCTTCACTTCTCCTCTAAAATACTTCTGTGCAGCATTGCTGATGCAGAATGGTTGCCACGTCTCCTGCAGAGGGGACTGATTGATCCCCACATATACACGTATATAATCTGTTGAGTGATTCTTCACAATAAGAGGCACTTTGCAGAAGTAAATTATTATTACTATTGTACCATTTCTTCACTCCTTTGGAATAAGGCCATTTCACCCCCACAAACTCTCAGCATTCCCTGCTAGACAAATAGTAGCACAGATACTTTCAGTATGAGTCACTGGACTGCTGCAATGGAAAGGCAGCTCATCCTCAGATAAGAAGTACATTACCAGTGTGATGCCTCCAGTCACACCTGATTCAGAAACTGGAATCCCAAGACTGCTTTTGAATCTACATCAGTATGTCACTACCCTACCTTGGCTTGCCTGAGATTTTCACTTATCATGATGTCAAGGCAGGACCTGTGTGTTTCCAGTGGACTCTGAATGACTACTCTAACTCATTATCCTAGTGAAGATAATTCCAGGGTAGGCACCTCCAAAGATGCTTTCATACAGAGCCACCCCATGGGTGAAACGGCAACCTGACAGTCATGCTAAAAAAATTAGTCTTGAAAGTCATACTTTTACACCTGTTTATATAAACAAGTGTTTGTCCTGAAGCTGCCAGTCCCGGTAATGGGATGCCCTAGCAGCAGCTTGGTGTTCTAACCCCCTAAGGATATCCCCCTAAGGAGTTACCTGCCAACTCATCATCATTTGTCCCGTTCTCTCAAGGACAGGCATAACTCAAAACTATTTCTGGGCCTCATTCAGAAGCTTCACTGAAGAAGAATTCAAGATGGTTTGGGAATCTATTCCTTAAGCAGTCCTGTAGCAGTAATGTCTGCTTTAATGTCTGTAGTGAGGGCTATCTTTAGATCTTTACTTTCTCCTGACTTTCAGTGGCCAGGCTTTGGCTGTTGTTAATTTTCAGGTACTTTTTGTACTTGGGAAGACTGTGGATTGAGCTAAATTGGGAGAGCAAAGATGCTTGTCTGAACAATGCCTACCTCTTTCATTGTATTGTCTTTAGTCACTGCAGTGTATGGGAGAGTGCACTTTGTCCTGTAGTGGCAGAATTCAGCGCAGTTCAGTGTGCTGTGGTTGAGCTGTGGGTTGCAGTCATTGGTCTGTGCCCAAAGGCCTTGGCAGACAGTGGTTTGAAGTCTGAGTGCTGGTTACCTGCATGTTTTCCTCCTCTGGGGTGTGATAAAGGATCACATCTTTTGTACAGAGCCTTGTACAAGTGTGTAATGAAAATTACCACAATGTATAGAACAAGCCTGTTCTGAGGAGTATGGCACACTGATTCTTCCCAATTAAACTGCAAAAAGGTTTGAAAAAGCAGTTAAAACCATATTCAGAAACCAGTGATAAATATGAAACCTGCTTGCCCTTAGGAATTTGGCTTATTTCACTACCTTGGTTTAAGAATCAGCAATGAAAGAAAAAAGGCCAGATATGCAAGATGGCACAAGTCAGTGCAATTTCACTGAACTAAGTGGAGCTGTGGTGCAATGTGCATCACTGAGTCATATAGTTCAAGGCCTTAAAAGTTTTAAGTTGATGGATATTCCCTGTTGATGGCTGATTATTATTGGTACACTTTGGTACATTGCTTCTGAAGTGCAGTACTCTATCAATTCAGCACATTGCATGAGCCTCAGGCTTGCTTCATTTTTGTTCAACTTTTTTTGGGCACCAGAATTTGCTCTCATTTTATGGTGATGTAAGTTTGGAATTAAGCCAAAAAGCACTGGCAGCACTCCTTCATGTACAGATTTGTGCAAACAAGAAGTATGTTTGTCCCGGTCTGAAAGTCCTTGCTGGTTTGATAAGTTGGATGTTTTTCAGATTATTTTTATTTCTTTCTTTTCTTTTTCTTATTGCTCACTCGCTAGAGCAGAAGGGCTAGCCACACTTAGTATATAGAGATGTACTTGCCTTGGTCTCGGATTCCCTGCAGCAAATGATGTTAAATGTGCAGGAAAAGAAAGATGGCTTTTAGAGAATGACCTTAGGAAACAAAATCTGCAAAAATAGTTGCTGTGCCTCGTGTTTCATCTCTGAATACCCAAGCAAATTAATTGAAATGCAAATGGGAAATGCGTCCATACTTTTGGGTAGAAGAAATTGAGTAATTTTTGCACAGCAACTGGCCCTTTGGGCCAGTCTTCTGGATGTATCCATGGATTCCTCCATTGAAAGGGGAAAGAAGTAATTTCTGGGGGATTTTTACAATATCAAATGTGCAGAAACTCTTTTATTGCCTAGTAGTACTCATATTTCTTATTAGCTGTCAGATCTCCCCTTGTCTTCAGAAGCGTCTTCTGAGGTCAGTCCCCATCACACAGCACTTGCATTGTTTGTTTTATTAACTATTTTCAAGACTTACATCTTTTTCTTTCTGTGAAATACATTTACAGTGTATTTGGCCTGATTGCCTTTGGCATGGATTCTGAGTGGTATGTGACCCAGCAGGATGGTTGCATCATTGGACATTTATATAAAGAATTGATGTTTGTTTCCTCAGTTCCACAACTGACTCTGGAATCCTGGAGTAAACCTATTGTTGCCTTTGGGTGTTTCTTCCAGAATGTTTTTATGCATACAATTTCTGACATTCTGCTTGTCAAAAAGGAGAAATGGAAAAGTGAAATAGCTACTGACAAAAGCCCAGAAGAACATTCAGTTTGAAATCTCACTTTTCTTTAGGAGCACAGTTGTTCAGTGAAGGTTAGCTGTGCACACAGGGAGATAGTTCTGCCTTGCTCTTTAGCAGGGGAGGCAGAAACCCTTTCCTGTGATCCTTTTGATTTCTGGTATGATCTGAACATTTCTAATTTCTGCAAGTGCTGCCATTTCCTGACTGCTGTTTCTTGCTGAGGCTGAGGGTTATTTGGCAAAAGCACATTTGAACCTTATGGAAATTTCAGGGTTTTCAGAAGGTAAAGAAGCAGGGCCTGAAAGTCATGTTGGGGGATCTTGAAAGTAGGAGAGAGGGAAATAGTAGGCAGTAAAAGTAAAGCATGCTCTGACCTTCTTTTTTTAGTTTGTTTTTAGTTACTTTGACTGGATATAGTCCTGTTTGCCATTGGTCATATAGATTGGATGTGCATCATCTTAAAATCTACATCACTTTACATGTGTCTGTAGGAAAGTAAATTCCATCTTCTAGGGAATCAATCTCAACTTGTGCTGAGCTATGAGAAATCAATAGATTTAGTTCATAAATTATGCTAGGAAAGAGCTACTCTGAACAGGCATCTCTGAGTTAGTAACCTTAACTTTAAAGTCAAAGAAATGTTTTCCTTTCACGTACCAAAACTGCTTAGATGACTCATTCCCTAAAACTATTGATTTCTCTCCAAAGCTTATGAAGAGATCCTAGCTTAGCTTAGCTCAGTTGTAAATGTATGTTGACAGATGCCTTAAGGTCTGGTGAATCCCACTCTTGATAGCTCTAAGAATGCAAAGGGGAGCCGAGGATACTTGCAGTTTGTAGGAAGTGCCAGCTCCAGATTTAGAATGAGGGAATAGCTGTTGAAATTAGATACAACTGACAAATCAGCCTTAATTCATCAAATTGCTAGTAACATCACACTCAGCACTAAAAGAACATGATGCTTCCTGCTCTCTGTAGGCTTTTTTAGACATGGGAAAGATTCTGATATAGCATAAAATTGTCACACAAGACTGCATATGGCTGATGCCTTATATAGTTTCAAAGGAAATTCCCATGACCGCATTTGACCTCTTTTTTTAAAAAACACAATTACCATCTGTAAAGTTGTGCACCTGTGTATTATCATGTGTTTTGCACATGATGAAGCTACTGAGCTATGTTAAAATTGGCAGGATGTAAGTTGATATTCCCAGCAAGGCAGGAGAAAAATAAGTTGTCTGTAAAACAGCCTTCACTTTAACAAAGTTGGTTCAGCTATGACATTAAACACTCATCAGAGTACTGAATAAAATGGTAATTTCAGTCAATACAGAAAGAGTACCAGAGTGTGTTTTCTGAAATACACACTCTTGATGCAATTCCCTTGCTTAATACGGAAATAAACATTGTTGTATGTGGTTCATTTTGCTAGCAACTCATCTCATTTTTTCACCTGAGTTGCATAAAGTTCAGTTTTAATTCTGCAGGAGGAAAATTTACCATATAAAGGATGGGCTCTAAGCTACTGTTTGACTACAGAGCATATACTATACCTTGAATAACAGATTTTTTTTCTTTTACTTATTGGTTCTTTATATTTCGGTGAAAAGAGTAGATGACATGAATAGTTCTCCTGATTTTAGACTAGGGTCAGAATGCCCAAAACGTTGTGGGATTGGGTATCTAAGAACCAACCTGACAAAATTCATACCCCCAGTTAGCATCAGGCCCTGTGCACAATCCTATTGACATCTCTGGACACAGATGCCCAGCATATAGTTAAGAAGTCTCTGGCCAGCCAGAGTTTTAGCTTCCAGGTTGATAAATGTGTATTTTAAAAGCAGCCCTGAACCCCATAAAGGCTGGATTTTAGTTTCCTTTCAGCTCTAGATTAAGTGTTACTTCATCTGGGACATGACTCGTATCTCAGAAGGAAAGTGTGCTGTTTGACCAAATTGAGCAAATTGAATTCCCAGGATACAATGTACTCAAAATGTAATAGACACTTCTATAAATGCTTTGAATTTAAGTAGGAATAAGTCACACATGGGAATCAATTGGCCATTTATTTGTTTATTTACTTATCGACAGGGTTGTATTTTTGGTACTGAAGAGTATAGATCCAGACAAGTGATGCTGCATTTCATTCGATTTGACAGACTCCTTATTTCTAAATGTTTTACCAAGTTTTCTTGCAGCTGGAGATTTCTCACTGAACCCTGAGGACACATCTGGTCTCAGCTACTGCAGTTTGTAGTGTCACTGTCACAAGAGAAAGCATGGGAAAGTACACATTGCCAGTGCCATGCTCACATTTTGGGATCTTTAATGACATAGGATCAGGAAGAAGGATCCTAAGTAGGATGGATGACTAGAGGCAAAAGTAGGATCTGAAACTATTCAAGGTAAATACAAATGTGATCCCAGGCCTTTGGATAAGAGTTTCCTCCTGGGAGAAAAGAAGATCTAATCTCACCTAATGTTAGACAGCTGCAGTGTAGGTGGCTGCCTTTGGGATAACCTCCTTCAAAAGTGGAGTGAAAGAGGGGCCTAAGGGTCACAATTGATATTCTCTGTCCTACTATCTGTTTTAGGATGAGATTGGTCACAGCTGCACTTACAAAAGCCTGTTTGTCCATTAACTGCAGAGAGACCTAGGAGGATAGTTGAGGTGTACATGTCTACACTGCAATCCTCTGCAGTTAAAGGAGGTGAATGTTACCCATGCACCTCTTGTCCCAAGACCCTTCTTTATCCCTGCAACTGAGTAAGGCAGCGATGCTTGTCTGCTATGAAGTAGTTCCCTAAAATTTTCCCAGTCCTTCTGCTGAATTTTCTCTAGCCATCAGGTGACAGGAAAAATGCTTTCAAGAGGCCTCAGTTTGAATCAGGTACATAACTTAAAGCTAGGCATATATTTAAATTACCTGATGAACCTATGTCTCATTGATTTAGACATTACTTATTCACCTTTAAGCAGACTGGAACAAAGCACTCAGACCTCAAACCTATCAAACACTCATATGTATAAAATGCTGCATCATAGGTAGAGTAATTTCAGATTGTTGCAAGCAGTAAGTAGAAGGTAGTTTTATCTAATGTTACGAAGAAACAGTTGAAACAAATTGTGCAAAGCCTTTGTTGTAACCACACTGCACTACTGTTTTCCTTGAAGGTGATAATGAGGATGCAATAATGCAAATCCCTTTGAAAATGAAAAATAACATTTAAGATCATTGTTTCTGTGCCCTTTGGTTGAAAAGACTAAAATAAAGATCGAAGTCTTTTTCCTCTCCTTTCCAGTAGCCTGTCTCTTTGCACCCTTAGTTTTATTATATCCTCAAGATCATAAATTTCCTACAAGTGGTAAGGCTTGTAAGAAGAGGAAAATCACTCTATCAGGTGAGTTTACATCATTCCTCCTTGTTGCCCTTGTGTTCAATTGTTTTCATCCTTAATGGTCTTGTTTCCCTGTATATAAGTCAAGCTACACATACGTGCAAAATTAAGCGCAGAAAAATCAGCTGCTTGCTTTATTGCCTTATAAGGATATGCTACAGAGGTATCTGATCCTTCTAGAATCCAGGGAAAAGTACCTGAAAAAGAATTACCATTTTGTGCGAAACTTTCTTGCTACTGTCTGTGCCTTCTGACTTACATCTTTAAAAAGAGGGTCAGTGTGTACTGGCCTGTTTATCAGTGAGTACTTTGACCATGACGGGGGAAGATGACAGATAACAGGCCAAGTTCCTTAACCTCTGTGTCTCTTTCTCATCCAAATACTTGCCTTTTAAAAGGTTATCATGTTTCACACCAATAAGGCTTCCTATTTGGAGCTACAACTATTTTGCTATAGCATTTTACATAAGAAACTTAATGGACAATTCTAGGGAGAATGTAGGTCTTAATTTATCTTTTTTACACATGAGTTTTCCACTCAATAAGTTGAGTTGGAACGTAAAGTTCTGCATTTTGGGTAAGTGCATATGATTCCTTAAAAGAGCTGGCAGATTTTCCTACTACACTCCATTTTACCAACTGGAATGGTGTTTCAAACTTAGCATGAACTGTTGGTAAGCTTCCCAGTTTCCTCATGTGAACAGGCCCAATGGTGTTGCCTACTCATTTGATTGTAAGCTTTTCCTGACCTGTTTCCTTTTCTTGTACATTTAAAAACCATAAAGAGAGCAGGATCCTGATTCTGGTAGAGGCCCTTGGGCATTGCTATATGAAAATCACAATAAATGTTCAACTGCTGCAATCCTTCAGGCCAAAACAGAGCAGGTAAAATATTTGAACTGAGGTAGGAAATGTTAAATGACATGTTGATTTGGAAACTATTTGATAGTCTAGAGACAGCACTGCGTTTTAACTGGTGTAAATCATAACTTTTTTGAGGTCAGTGAGTCTCATCCTGATTTAACTATTACTTACCATTTGGAATGGTTTGGAATGAATGAGATAGCTAAAGATTTTTCTACTATAGATGATGCATCTTCTACATGATTTGAAAAAAGCCAAAGCTTAGACAGAGGGAAAGGCAGAGACCATAAAATAGCATGGACATGAAATATCAAAGTATGCATCTCAGAGGGAAAAGGTTGAAGCTGGAGGGCTCAAAATTTGTGCTCATGTTTGGGATAGTCTACTTAGAGGAAGATAAAATGGCAACTGTTTAGATGTCTGTAAATCAGTGGGATATTTTCTATACAGAGATCTTGACAGAAGCACTCTATGAGTCAAAGAATATTTGTTTGTTTTCTAATGATTTTTAAGAAATTAAAGCTTTTTGCATTGCTAGTGCCTAACTATCACTGCATGCAGTTCTCTTGGGAAGCTCACTCAGCTTTGTCACTCACTGGCTTTGACTTGCTTTCTTTAGTTTATTTCATTTCATCAGTTTTCCTTCTGCTGGGGTGATCTTCATGCCTGTGCTTCTTAGTCCACAATAGTGATCTTTTATTTATGCACAGAAAGCTGTGACACTGGCCACATAGGTGCAGGCTTCTATGCTCCATGCTGGCACTTTGGTTTTGGTCACCACTTTCCAATTATCTGCATACCCCTGTCCTCTTAAGTGATCATTTGACAGTAAGAGGGAGCACCAGTTGTGGCAGCAGTTTCTGCATCTTGATCACTTATCTACTTTGTATTGGATTGACACTACCAGTTTATTTAGGGCAGAGCTTCATGTAGACATGCAGCAGTAAAAATACACAGAGTTTTATTGTTTGGGGGCTGTGACACCAGATAAAAGAATCTGTAAGCCCGTATGGTCATCCATACCATTGTCCTTTGGCGGAGAGGTGCTGGTACAGTCAGCCCCAGGGAGGCTGACTTATGCTGTTCCCTCTCCACACTTTGCTGCCAAACTGAATATTTACCGGGATTCTGTGGATAAAACACTGGACCAAGATCCAAGAGAGACAAGGTGATTCTTGCCTTGGCCACAGATGGTCCCTCTGATTGTGGAGAAGTTGTCAGTGTCTCTGTGACTGTTCTAAGAACTCTGCCCTGTCTCACAGGAGTGTTGACAGAGGGTTAACTTGTTTGTAGCAATTAGAACCTGCTGAAGTTGTGTATTGGCTGAGGTGCAGAAAACAACAAATGAGAAGGAAGGCAGAAACTGCAATAAGGGATAAGAGGAACACACAGCCCAAGGCAACCAGGCTACATCACTTGGTTTTGTAAAGAAAAATTGATTAATCCTTATGAAATGCTGAGATATGTGAAATCCATAGAAAATCCCAAATATAAATACACTGAGTAACAGGATATCTGCTTGCACTCCTATGAAAATCCCTGCCAGTTTTAGTTTCTTTTCCTTTTTTTTTTGAAACTGGACCTAGTGTTTGCAGAAATCTTTTTTAATCTGCAGAATTACATACTGCAATATTCAGAGCTGGGAAAAACTGTTAAATTCAAATAAACCTCAGGATTGAATATTTGGCTATAAGAGAGACTGAGCTGAAACTTAATTGCATCCTTGGAAGCTAATCTAGTGGCCATTTGCAGTGTGGGGGCACATTAGGGAGTTTTTTTTCCATTCACAGCTTTCTTTCTAATATATATTCAAATGTAAGAGCAACTTCTTTTTTTAGAAATACATCCAGAAATAAATCCTATTTCACCAGTGCAGCAACAGAGCCAGGTCAGGGGAGTGAGGAGTTACACTTGCAGTTCTCCATTTGCTGCTTTTGAAGGTGTCCCCTTCACACAAAGCATCAATGTGTTCCCCACTGCGGAGGCCAGAATGGCTTTTGCTACCTGCAAAACACACCACGCTGCTGCTGATCCCCCATTTCTGCACTAATCGAAGCGCTGTGCATTGATTTCTTTAATTGCTCAGGTGAAATTTGAATTAAAATGGATGTCTCATTAGTTCCAATCTGACTGAATTAGCCTACAACAGAATTGCCTCAATTTTTGAAAGTGCTCAAAGTCTTTTAGACTCTTAAATGAGAGAGCCATTTTTCCACAGGCACTCTTCAGATAGAAAGAACAGTGTTGGGGTGAGGGTTGTCCGAATTTTTCTGAACATCCAGCCAGAGACATACATGAGAACTAGTCATCTGCCTGACTCATGAGAAAAGCAACCCCCCTCACATACTTAGTTTATATTTTTGATAGTGTTTCTGGGAGGTGATGTACATAGAGTGGCACACTAATGACAGCAGTGGGGCTTTGCAAATGTGCTGAAGCTTTTGTAGCATAAACAGACTTTGTAGGTGGATGCCTGGCTGCAAAGAACTTTTCAAAAGTGCTCTGAAGGGAAGAATTCCTTCATGCTGGCATACCACAAGTCAGTGCTTTTACACTAAGTAAGGACTTGGGTCTGTAACTGTTTCTTGTCTTCAGCCTTCATAACTCAAGGAACCAAGAGTGGAATAAAAGGCCATTAGTCACCTGGCAGGTGGGAAGGGGGGAAGCAAAGGCAGGCGTGGGCCACGACCATGTGGATGTTGAAGAGATGCCAGGGACTCCCTGACTTCATTATGCTCAACTGTGATGAGAAGCAAATGGGCCCCTGTTCAACCTTTCTCTCCCACCGTCTCCCTTTATTTCTCTTTTTTTCCCACTGTCTTTTTTCTTATTCTCACAAGTTGCTTCCTCATCTCCTAAAAATCTGCTTGCCTCATCATGACATCTCTTGGCATCTCTGCGTGAACAGCCCAGTTACCAGAGCACAGACACAAAATTTGGCCTTACAAAATGTTCCCTGGGTTTGTACTCCATGCCCACAAACTCTTGTAATGCCATCGCAGCTTACCACCCCAGAGCGCAGGATTAAGCAGGGAATGTAAAGATAATCCCTCTACTCTCAGCAGCTGTGTTTGCAGAGAGTAAGAACATATCCACTTTTTAATGTCTTGATCATGTATGATAATCCCATCTGCCTCATGATTTATTTTCTATATTGAAGAAAATTCATTGTTTATGAATTCCAATTTGCAGAGACCAAAGAGCTGAATCCAGAGGACTTTCATAAAGAAATCAATGTTTGCATCAAAGGTCAAGGGAAATGATCAGACAAATCATCTGCCTCAGTCTATGATGTCCATTTTACCTTGAGAAGATCAGGTAATCACACTTCTGACTTCAAATTGGGCTAAGATCCTAATGTCTACCTACTTATTCTAGGTAGAGAGTAATTAATTTCTTTGCTGTCACACAAAAGAAACTGTAAGTTCTTCATGAAAGACTTAAGGCAGACATAAATCCTAAGCCTTCCGGTCAATTCTGATCAGACGAAATAAGAGCAACACCCGTTAAAAAGGAAAACATACAAACAAACAAACAAACAAAAAGGAAACCATCAAAGACCCTCTCTTCAGAGTTACAAATACCATTTTCATAAGATTGCATTTTACATAGATATGTGAGTGTTTCTCTTTTGCAACCACCAATACATTTGCTTAATTCTTTTATTACAAAACATGTTGGTCTGCAAGTAACTTCACCTGAAACACTGGAAATATCTTTGTCCCATAGTAAAAAAAAGCCTTACCTCCACTGGAACTGGTGGCTAACAGCCAGATGAGTGCCTGTCACCTGGAACACATAAGCCCACTGCACTTACTCCCTTTATTTCTGTCCTGTTGATGATGAGACGATAATTCCATGCACTGTTTTTTCAGTAAAAAGAGGTCAGTTTTAATTGTCATCTTAAATGTAGTTGCAAATTCCAGTTGAACCTTTGAATACCTGTTTTAGACCTTTTTTGTGAGTGAAGAAAATATCACAGCCCCAATTTCTACTGTTTTGACACTATCTTTTATGGAAGTGTCAGTCTCTGACTTGTAGTGCAATTACTGCACTGACACTGACACCTGTATATTGGTTCTATTAACACTTCCATTTCGTGTCGTCTAGATAAGAGCTCTTGGAAATCCTTCGCTTGAGTTATTTGCCTCAGGATGCGCCTGCAATGCCAAGATAAACAAGCCATAGGATTTCTGGCTTTTTAAAATTAAAATCTCAGTTGTCTTTATATGTGACACATTCAGTGCACACTAATTTTCAGTTGAAACTGCATTTGTTATAGGTGTTATTTAATGTGTGGTGTTGATTGAGAGACACAGGACTAAAACAGTTAATTATAAATTCCTGCAGGACACTCCTTTATAAACATAGGAATCAGTTCAGATCCTTGCAGTAGGTATAGAATTTGGCACTTTCTGGCTGACTGACTCTGTGAATTTGTGTATATTACTGCTGCTCTATACAAGCAGCTGTCCTGGAGGGGAGAAGAAGAAATGCCCTTGCCATGGAACTTCCAAATGACAGAATTTCTCAGTGTCTCTAGGACACTAGTAAAACTATAGCCACAAATATTCTCTCAAAAGCTAATTTAAACAAACAAACAAGCGAACAAAAAACCCACAAAAAGTTTGCATTTCACTGATCATGTTGCTTTAAATGGTTGCTTTAATCTGAAATAAACTGTGCTGCCATTTGTGCTGCCATGGGGTCGTGTTCCATCTCATAACCCTCACTAACCACCTGTGCCTGCTGCTGCCTCTTTTGTGGTGACACGAACATTGCTATGATTTGTGAAGAGTCAGATGGGAGAACAGATGGAACTGAAAAGTGCCTCACCTGAAAATATGATCTGCAGGGTCACTTGCACATGCTTGCCCAACACCAGTGTTGGTACAAGGGAGGCACCAAGAGCAAGGAGACAGATGAAGAAACTGACTGGCCTTGGTTCTGCACTACAGAAAAATAAAGAAAGTGTACTTCTATCACAAACATTCTCAGAAAGAGTTCTGGTCCTGCTGCAGAGCAGTTTGAGTACAGGGTAGGTTTGTCTAGTCAGAAGAGTGGGTGAGGAAGAGTCTGGGATCCTCAAGTCCAGATTCTCATGCCAGTTCATGACTCAGATACACAGAGATGTACCAAGCTCAGCACCGAGCTCGGACTTTCTCATGGTTCTCATCATGATTCCCACTCAGCTTAGTTGAGTCTGAATCAGAAGCTACTCCTTTATAGTCAGCAGAGTTATGCTGTCATCATAGCAGCATGACAGGACAATTAAGCCTTATGTCAATAATTATGCAGTTTCTCCACTTTGAGCATTCCCAACCATTTTAGCAATGCTTTCCACATCTTCCCCTTGTGTTGTTATCTTGTCTGGCAGACTGGGGTGGCTTGATTTTCCCCTGATGCCAACCATTGGCTTCAGCATGGCTTTTGTGGCTTTGTTTGAGGAGCAGAGGGCTGCCAGTGCTGTGAGGTGGGTTGGCATCCTCCTCCTTGTGCAGTCTGGGAGAATGGATAGATGATGCCTTAACCACGATGCAGACGAGGAATCCTGGTGCTCACTCCCCTGCTCTGACAGGCACTCCAACGAAAGTTTCTTAATGTTCTCTCATCTGAGTTGTCCTTTTGAACTCCAATTTCACTAGTTTTAAAATGGTTTCTGCATTAATTAGTAGGTCTCTGCTCTTGAAATTTTCAAATCAAGCAATTGACAACACACACACACACATACAAACACAAATGCATCAATGCTTATACATTGACATTAATATTATAAAAAATATGTCCTGGGTAAACTGCAGTTTATGAACCTGCATAAGGTACCATAAAAAGATGATAAATTAGTGGTCCTAATAGGAACCTCTTTTGCAGTAAAGTACATTCCCTCATGCTGAGAGCTGCTGAAATGACAAGTTTTGATAAGCTTGCATCCGTGGGGTTTTTTTAATATGTCTTCTTTCCACAGTGCCGGTTGTGAAGCTTATTTAACAAAATGTGGCATGTAGACATTATTCTGCACGCCTTGCAGCCTCCCGGCAAAAGAGCCAATATTCATCTCAGGAAATTCAGAGGTGCATAATCAGAGTTGCTAAAGGGTTTGAGTCAACTTTTTCTGAGTTCATTGAACAAATATTTTATTTACCTGGAGGAACCATCAGATGCTACATGACAGATGGCTAGATGTTAGTGTCGTTTGCTGCTTTGTCTATAAATATTTTAGAGACAAAATACAGTGCATAGTTTTTTCTTAACTTTTTTTTCCCTTTTTTGGGCAGCTTAAGCTACATGAGATGATTATACCCATCGTGGCTTCCCATTGCTGCCAGATGACTGAGAAAGAAAACTTGAAGCTAAATTTGGGTGTGCTCTCTCTTTTGGAATACATTTAATATGCAGTCCCTTTTCTTTCTCAATTCAAGCATAGCTTCTAAAGCATATCTGTGAATCACTCTTAAAAGCATCAACCACAGCCTTTTGAAAGCACTGCTGCTTAACAAATTCAAAGCAGAATGACCTGTTTGCCTATGCTAAAGCGGTTTAACTGACTTGTTAATTTTAGGTGATGTTTCCAGACAGTAGCTTTCTTATTTCTAGAGCCTGATGGATATGATTTGATGCCCTCAAGTCAGTAATAATTTCCCATACATATACTAACATAACATTAAGTATGAATAAGTGTGTCGCTGTCAAGACTTACGTAAACTTGTTTCAGGCTCACTCAGTACACTTAATTCTGTTCTCTCCCCATTTGTCGCTGACCACTTGGCTGCCCGTTTGGCCAAGGAGCGACACAAGCACTCGGCTTCGATCAGACAGCCTGCAAGCAGCGCAGGTCCCTGTTTTCTCCCCTGAGGCTGTGAATCTCCTGGCAGGGAGAGCAGTAGCAGTCGATACTAAAGTAACGAGGCGGAGGTGAAGGAGCACAGGGACTCTTTTGTAGCAAACAACCAGGTTTATTGTAGCCGGATGGGCTAACAACACAACGCGATACGACGGCTACAAAACAGCCAGGAGCAAACGTGACAAGGGCTTTTATAGGGGGCAGAGGGGCGGAACAAGGGGAGGATCCAGGGTCCAAACCAATGGGGGAATGACAAGGGATGACAGGTGCCCAATAATCTTTGAACGGGGCGGGAACATATTTAAATTAACCAATGAACTAACCAAGGTAACAGAACTTTCCAGCAATGTATGCATATTAAAATAACTTTATGAATATTATAATCTCCCTGAGGGGAAAGGGGTGGAACCAAAACTTGATGGACAAACTCAAAAGGCGGGAAAATCAGGGGAGATAGCGGATTTCCCCAGCCTCACCGTCCTGAGGGAAGAAATCATCCCATTTTACCTCTTCATTGATGCACATTGAGAAAGTGGGCTGGGCTGGTGACTCTGGTGGGGCAGATGGAATAATGTGTAGTGGTTGCGCCACCGCCACACCCATTCTCATTTCTCTATTCCCCTTTGATTTTCTGATAGTCTTGTCACTTGTTTCAACAGCACATTCTATCCTCTAGAACAACTCTGTCACTGCTCCTTGTCTTTCCAGATCATTCCATATGGGATTTTATAGCAGTGAAACCTGTTGTCAGTCGTATGTAAAATTTAGGTACTATTACCAAACAACATAACTGTAAAAAATAATAATAAAAAAAGCAGCACAGAGTTTGTCTGCTGCCTAGACCCATAGGAAACTTCACTGGGTAGAGCATCGTGGCTCTGCAGCTTTCTGCAGCTTTTTGAGCCTCTGCTGAATCCCAACACTGCAGCCTGAGAGAGGTAGGAAGCAGGGTGAGGCACTGGAGACCTGTGTTCAGTTCTTAGCTATGTCAGGGATTTACTGTCACCTTGAATATGTCCTTATCTTCTGTTACTATTTCCATCTGTAAAACAGGGAGAACATGTTCCAACTCCTCATAGAATAATTGTGAAAGTAAATCCAAGAAAACATGCAAATACTATTATAATAAATGATAATGCTGGTAGTACTTTTATGAATGGGGTGGAACAGAAGTTCCTGTTTCTACAGAAGACGAAGATTATTCCAATTTCCTTTTATAGTACTCTTTACTTTTCTAGAAGTGTTTCTGGTTTCCTCATTAAATAGTTTCATAAAGGGAACTCTTCTCCTTTGCTAGTGCACTGTAACCCAACAGTAGAACACTCTCAACAGCTGTGAGGCTCCTGGGTATCATGTGTTGGTCATGGATCTCTTGTGGTTCAACCTCAGGCAAAATATGTGTGTAGCCATTTAAAAGAAGACCATAATATGTAAATAAAAAGTTGCATTTTGGGGTCCTTGAAGATTGAAAACGTTACCTCTGTCCTGTGCTTGATCCTGTTTCCACCAGAGGTGATAGGAGCTTTGCTGCTAATTTCACAGGGAATGGGTCTGGGGTGGACTAGCTGTGATATTTAAAGAGAAGCATTGCCAGCTAAGTAATAACTTCCAGACCACTGGGGAAGGCAAGCATGTTTTGTCTGTTTCTGTCTGGAAACAGAAGACTCTGACTAGTCCTCACAGCCAGGGCAGATTGCAGAATTAATGTCTCCCGTGCTGGAGTTTGCCTGAGCCATTCTGCAAGAAGGCTTCATTCCCCTAAGGACGCTTTTGTCTTCATCTACACTCCTGTCTTTTCTTCACCAGTGCAAGGCAGGTTGGCACCTGAGCTGCCACACTGCATCCAGGGAAAGGAACTGTGCTCATGGAGGTAGCCAGAGATGGCAGAGCTAAACCTGGTTTCATATATTTAGCACTGAACCGAAGTGAGCCTCAGTTTGGATGAGGAAAGATAGATCTGCTCAGGACAGATTTAGGAGTATGCACAGAAGCATTATCTCATGTTACTATGTCTTCATTATTTCAACAATGGCCTGTTTCAACTGGCTGTAAGACAGCACTTCATGAGGCATTAGGCATAATTAAAATTAGTTTTTGACTGCCAAAACAAATAACCAGACTAAATGCATTTTCCTTTCCTTTTTTTATTTTTTTGAGTTGTCTTTTTTCCTTTACTGAGTGGTACAGTGGTCCTTCAGAACTGTTTTCCCAACCCTTCTCATGTAGAGTAATCTGAAGTAGAGAGCAGGTGATCACCTGCAGTATCTGGGCTTGGTTCCATCCGCAATAAGAGCAGATGCAAAATGAGGTGGGAGTTCCTGTTTGGGGAAAAGTGAAAAGCACAGTGTAAAAACAAAAACCAATTTACAGCTTTTCTGTAACTCACCTTGGAGTGACATTGTTTTGACAGGTGAGAGGCAATACAGCTCACTGTACTGAGGGACATATTCTGAGTAGCCAGAATATCCCTTTGTAATATGTGTGTGGAAAGCAAAGTAGGCCAGAGGAAGTCTCCTAATACAGTCATTCTTGCTTAACAAAATTTAGAAGATAGTATCTACTGAAATACCAACCTTTCAAAGCCACGAGTAGGAGATTACCTGAGTATCACTACTTCATTTACCAAATCTGTGAAAAAGTGGAAACTCAATCCACATGCTTGCTCATTTCTGGCTAATATGCTGAAAGTAATTACATTATCAACCAACCACTCAAACAGGCAAAAACCCATGGTGAATGCTACCATTTCACTGCTCTATTTAATGGATGAATGACCTTTTCATTTCATCTGCATCTGACTTGTAAAATGAAGTAAAAGCAGAAAAAACATTAAAAAAGGGGATGGAGATGTTTGCACCATGCAAAGACACACTTTTGACTGAGTTTGCACTGAGAAATGCACATGACTAAATGCATGGATCTCTTTGCCCTGAGAGCACCACAGCCCTGTGATCGTTACTCTACAAGTCTGCACAGACCTACCCCTCAGCAGGGCTTATTTTGGGTACTGCCCTGCACCCTCTGCCTCACACAGCTCCGGCGCTGGCACTCGGGCAGCCTCCCCAGGTCTACACCAACCCTATGGTGATTTGTAAATGTACCCAAGTTCTGAACAAGGGTGACATTTTTTATACAAAGAGGAGAAGAGAGGAAAAAGACCTATTATGTCTGGTGTTTGAAAGCTGTGTACCTTACCTCTCTTTCCTTTTCTGTCTACCAGACTCTCGCTGTAAGAATCCAGTAGAAAATGCACTGAGGAAAATGAAAAGATTTCTGCAACATCAATGAGGTTCCAATCAGGCCAAAAGAGCAAGATTATGTGGTTGTCTGGCTGTTCCAGTTCTCCAGTGTCCACAGTGCAGGCTGTCAAATCCAGTAATCCACATTAAATAAGCTTCTAGCAAAAAATGGAAGAAGCAACAGTAACAGTAACCAAGGAGAAAAAGAAAAACACCCCAAACAGTTGATTTTTTCTTAAGTTTCTCAATTACACAAGTAGTTAGCCTTGTGTGTCTGTCATAATTCCCCTGTGGTGCCCCACCAGTGGGATCAACCAGCCCAGAGGACCTCTTTTCCAGGCCTGGAAGCACATGTGTGTCTCCTAGTGACAGGATCATTTCGCACACTGTGGCCACCTGAGTAGTTGTGGGTAGCAGAGCTGCTCAAACTGACACCAGCAGACTGAGCAATAAAGCCTCTGCTATAATGATCCATCTTGGGCTGACTATCCCAGACTTTTACTGCTCAAGATTGTTGTTGCCCCTGTAAAGAGAGTCTGCTCAGAACAGGTACACTGCTGAGCAAAGCTTATACTGCCCTGGCTGTCCTGGGGTGCCAAGCCTTGCTGCCAGAGTAGTGCAAATAACTCATTGGTGCAGAGCAAAATCAGGTCTGAATCACTTTCAACTTAAGCACAAAGAAGCTGGAGGGTATTTGCAATGTTTCTTCTGTGGCCTGTTCATTTCTGAGCAGAGTGCTCAATGAATGCACAAGTTTTAATGCAGTGTCAGAAGATACATAAAGGTAATGTTACACTACTCCAGGTGCAAGGTGCAGAGTCATAGCAGAAAAACAAACCTCACTGAACTGTTAGATGACTCATGATAAATGAGTCAGAAACTCTTTCTTTCATGCTATACTGTTACCAATTTAACAGGCTGCAAACGAGAAAATGGAGCTGTGGATGACAAAGAAGAGATAATTTGTGAAAAATGCCCCACAGCTTGTGGAGTAGATGAAAGACAAGATGCAGCAATTAAAGAATACCAGAAGATACACTATGTGGGTACAGGGTGTGTCCCAGTTCTTCAAGCATTTTAGCAATTAAATCCAAGTTATCATTCTTTCCAGCTGTTTTCAGTGAGCAGAAGCAGGTGCCTTCTTCAAAGACCACTAGTAGGTACATAAGATACAAGCAGTGTCTGGCACCAAATTAAAAGCAAACGTGGATTCTCTAGTGATCCTCAGTGTTTTCTGCTAGACAACTGTAAAAAACAGTGCTAACAGTGGATGTTGTAACACTGAACAAAAGTAGACGTTCAGAGGTTATTAGAAGGTCCAGGTCCAAGAATAGTCACCTTTGCTTCTCTCATGTAGGCCAGATTAACCAATGAAATGTGTTTCATGTGTATGTGATCTAAGACTTCATCATCTATCATATAAAACCAAGGACAAAGAGTTAAATACAGCTTTGGGCCACGCGAGAACCACCAAAAGTAAGTGAACTTGCATTTTGATTACACTGGAAATAGTTGGGTGACCTAAAACAAATGACTTCTCTAAGACTCAAGATTCCTCTTATGAATTAAAATATTCTGTATTTCCACTCCAAATGGTGGTCAGCAGAACAATGCTGTATAATAGGCCCACAAAATAAGTCGTGATTGTTTCCTGTCATTCTGCTGTTTCAAATGGGATGCTTGAAAATGAGAATTGGGAGATGTGAGGTGGAATGGGAGCTTAGATTCTAATGGCACAATTTGAAAAGTAACAAAAATGGTTCAATAGCAACCTAACAAAGATCCTTGCTTGCAGAAGGCATCTCCCTGGGGTTCTTGACAGTATGGCATCTAGACTCTCCTACATTTCAGGAATTTAGAACGAGCTCAGAGTGAAAACAATTCAGAGAAAAACCACAAAACTTATTTTGGGAAATGAAAAACAGATCATAGCAGAAAACTCTCATTGCTGTATCTACTTCCTTTATAAAAGAACTGATTGAGGAGTAACACAGTTACTGTCAGTAAGTACCAGCACTGAGCACACAGCGTGAATGAACTTTTCAGTATAGTGGACAAAAGTATAATAAGATACATTAACTGAAAGGTAGACAGTTCAAACTAGGACTAAGGCACACATTTTTAACAGTGAAAATAATTGAAACAATGTACCAAGGACTTCAGTGAATTTTCCTTTAGTGAGAATATGTATAGAATGACTGGAAATTTTTCTAGAAGACAGCTAATTGAAACAAAAATTAGTTCATAGAAGTTCAATGACATGTCATATACAGGAGGTCAGAGTAGATTATCAAAAATGGGACTTTAGAGCTTTAAAGTCTAGGACTTTATGGAACATTAAAAAGGTACTAACAAATTTTCTTCCAGTAGAATGTCCTTAACAAAGATAAATTTTTCTATCTATCAATGGATTTTCCATACTTCTCAGCACTGTCTTAAGTCTTTCCCAAATAATTTGGTTTGGTGTAGTGACATCAATAGTGATTTCATAGTGCTGCCTTCTCTTCTTCACCCTACCTCAGTTATTGAAAAAACTATCTAGTCTAAATGTACACAATTTTTTATTCTATTTGAAAAACAACACACCCAATTATATCTCCTTACTGTATCTTAAAATGAAAATTTACAAACATGGTAAAACTGCCATCTAAGAAATGCCAAAACCTTAAAACTTCTTAAAAAATTACCCCCGAACATTTTTTCTATTTAAGAGCTAAGTATTTTTTTTTTAATAATTCTGTTTAGTTTCTAATTTCAGATTTTTCTGAGTTAAATGCAAAACTTTTGGTCAGGCTATGTGGAAAATAATCTTCACACGTTTTAATAGGTCTGCTGATTTTCTTTCATCTTTCAAAACATGTCATGTGCTAATACCAAGTCTGGAAAATGTCAGTCCCAGAAAACAAGCTTGTCAAATTAAGAGCACCCCCCCCCCCCAAAAAAAAAAAAAAGGAGTGATCATGTTCAAAACTCAACTCAGTGATAACGATAATTATAATGGAATTTTAGTGTGTATTATCAGTTTGCCTGAGATGCAGATATTAAGAAAGCTGCCAGCAGAAGTTGCCCTGGAGATGTGCTGAAGCAGCCTGTCTTTTGATGCCTAGACTGTCTTTTCTCCCTGGCTGACTTCATTCACACACCTCGTCATGCCAATTTACTCCAGTTCCTTCCCCTCCCTCCTCAGCAGCTGGATGTTGCAACCTATTTACAGTGAAGAGATTCCCTTACTGGGTGAACGTTCTGTTACCTGGCAGGAGAAATTCCTTGGGAATGAATGCAGTCTCAGTATCTGTGAAACAGCTAAGGGATTAGAGATGTCTTTTCAAGACACTGAAGGTTTCTGATAAAGACCACAGCAGCATTCTGCCAGAACTGCAGAACACTACTGTTCCCATAAAAAACTGTGGGAGATTTTGCTGACCACCCTTGCTAGCTATTGGTTAATATTTCTCCAGTCCCAGTGAAAAGTGACGTATACAATGGCTGCAAATGTCATGGGCTTTATGCAAGTCTACTCACGCTGCTGCAGGTAGTTTTTATGTTACCCAGCAGGACAAGGTATAAAGAATTCAGACTGGGAATATCCAAGGTACAGTGAGACCAGCATGGTGTAAGAAAAAAACACCTTTTTTCCTGCTTCTGTCTGCCTCTCTTCTTTCTCATCTATACTCTTGAGGTTTTGTGTCCATTCAAAGACCCTAAAGGAAAAGGTGAGGTAGAAATGCATGGAGGCAGGCACACTCTTGTCTCACTGCCACTAGAAAGAAGCCACTTGGTGACTTTCCAATAGCTCCTCAGCAGAGCAGAGCCCACACCTGCCTTGCTCTAAAATAGCCTTACCCTTGGAGATACATCCACTTCCAGGACACCCTACTTCTGCTTCCTATTATATTCAATTAGGGTGAACCTGGATTGTTGTCTGAAGTGCATTTCAGTGGGAAAAAAAAAAAAAAAGGGCCGTCTCAAGTGAAATAGTTCAGGAATTACTGAAATATTGTGGACTCAAAAGAATGGTTTTCTTCCACAGTGAATGGAAGCCAAAATGGCTGTGAATCTCATTTCAGCATCTAGCATAAAAGCTGTCAGCCTGGTTATAGTAAAGATGATAATATTATGTTGTTTAATCTTATCTGGATATGGCCCCTCCAGTGGTTTCATGCTGGTAAACCACAGAGAAGAGAGGCAGTGGTAAGTAAACTAGAGGAAGTGAGATGAAATATAGTATGCTCCTTTGGTTAATAGCAGTTTCATGTGAAGGATATTGCTAATTAAAACCAATAGGGCTTTCTGCCATCCGGGCTTTCAAAACCAGTTTCAGAGGATACAGAGGATGTTTTGTTTCACTGAATTGCTCATATCTTAGGGAAGCCACTGGGATGATATATTAGTATTGTGGTAAACTGTGCTTGCACTTTAGCAGCAACATGTAAAATAAGCACTCTGTACAGAGTGTGAGTACATGGTTTCACCCACATAATGTCCAAATGAAAGGGCAGCTTGGGGTTAGAAGAACAAAATCCACCCTCAGTCTACTCTGAGGTACAAGAAACTGCCAAATCATAGTGGTTACTGGAACAGGAGCTTGTGTGTTCACCAGGCTATGCATGTGTGGCTCCAGGGCTGCTGGATCTAGGGAAACATGGAGTCTGAGACTTTGCCTGCACTGCTGACCTTTACACCAGCCTGCGGATGGCATGGTGATTCACTGGAAGTGTGTGAAGCCAGTGGCTGCCTTGCTGCTACTGCTCACAGCATTCCTCTGCTTGACCAGAGGGAGTTGAAGTTGCTCCAAAGACCTAGCCAGAATTCCCAAATAGAGCACCTCACCTCATTAACTGCATCAGGAAATACTGAGCAACCTCAGCAAAAAGATTTGTGAGTGAGATGACATCTTTATGCATTGGTGAGATCCTGTGCTCAGCACGCGCTTACTTCATCTGGATTCTAGGCTTGTGCCCAAGGCTGAGGAAACAAACCTAAACTTTCTTCAGCTTGCCTGTTCGTGAGTGCCTTGTGTCAGCAAAATGAGCCTCATCATGTGGCTACCGGATGTCTTTTCCACCTCCCACACCACTTCCAAGGATCCCAGTCAGACCCACTTCCCTAAGAATGAATGAAAAAGTCCACTTTTGTTGTTAGAGTGGTCTTTACATCACTGGAAACAAACAGTTAGTAGGCGATGTTGGAACAATTCCTTGCGTGCTAACAGTGTCTGAAGACTAGCTTCACATGTGGCTGAGCTGGGTTCTTTGAAGTTAAATATGAACAGGAGAAGTGAAGGAAAGGTACTACAGGAAAAAGTTGGCACCCATCTTAATCACAGCTGCCCAGCCTGTACCTGTAGGATGTTTTCTGTCTGATTTCTGCTTGCATGTTATTTGTGTGGCTGAGCTTTTGTAATACCTTCTGGGTCCATATTGTCAAAGGCTGAACTGTTCTGCTGTGATTTACCCCAAATCTGTGGCAAGTGAGTGTCCTTCATGAGGCAATTCAAATAAATACATGCATCCTGCAAGAATTAGAACCTGAATGGAAAGTCAGTGTCCCCTTTTTTCCCACCTTTTTCAATTGTATGTTTATCAGTTTTTAGTTTAGGCAAGAGATTCCTCTTGCCTCAAATGCTCTTGTGCACTTGAGGCTTGAACAGTCCTTTATTATTGCAACAAACTTCTGTTTACCTCTTTTCACCTGTGTTCTGGTTTCTGGCCCTTGTTCTTCTCTTGTTGACTCCCTGAGGGTACACAGATGGTAGCCTGGAACCCAAAAGGAACGATACTGGAGGAGTGAGAGAGTGAGAAGGAAATGGAGTAAGAGAGGAAAAAAAAACAAACAAGAAATTAGGAAAAAAAAATAAAATAGAGAGCAAAGCAGTGATCACAGCAAGATTCCAGACTGTCCTAACAGCAAGACCCTAATACATATCAGTGTGGTGGATCTTGTCAAGATACAGGTAATGATTACTTTTGGGAATGCAACCTAAACACCGTTTAGTGTGTTGGCTGTAAATATTTAGACCTGTTAAGTAAGGTGTCACAGTTCCATCACAAAGTACATTCTGTCAGCTGAGAAATACTTTTTTTTAATTCACAGGCATTACCACAGTTAGTCTGTTCTTTAATGGTGGACTTCAGCCTCAGAGGCACTGCACAGCAGAACGCCCAAGCATTTCTCACATCCAGATTAAGCCCCTTTAGGCAGGACAGTATGCAGAGGGGTGAATTCACCCTGTGTACAGGAAGGAGTTAACCTCAACGCTGCAGTCGGTAGGGACTGAGTAGCATTTTTTCAGAGGATAAGGTACAACTTACAGATAAGTTGTCAGGGTTTTTTTAAGCATAATGTTCTTTAGGATAGTAGGTGAAACACCGAAATATTCTTGGAGGAAGCTGGTTTGCATCCAAAGTGTTTTATAAAATGAGCCTTTAAAAGAAAACAGAGTAAGTATATGCAAATATTGTTCTTAGCATACAAAATATTACAGTTATTAGTACAGCGCTCTACCGCCTTCCTAAGTTTGCGCATGAAATGTAGCCAAGCTTTTGAAAGAGACATTTAGCTGCACTGACGGTGCAGGCAGGAGAAAACCAGCCGCAGCAGAGGTGCGTCAGGCACTACACGGGCGAGTTCGGAAAGGCGGAGCGAGAGCGCGGCCCGGGGCGGCCCTGCGCGGCTGCCAGAGGACACCTGGCGGCGGCGGGCGGCTCTCGCCGGGCGGCGCTCCCGGAGCCACCACCGGCCGCACAGGGCTGGGGAGCGACGCCGCTGCTCGCCCGCCTTCCCTTCCTTCGCGCTCTGCTGGCCCCGCTTCCCTTCCTCCGGGGCTCTGCTCATCCAGCTCTTCCCTTCCTTCGGCGCAAGAGATGCAGCGTGCGAGAAGAATGACAACAACAAGGAGAGAAAACTCAGCAGTCGCTAGAGAGTCTGTCCTCGGAGTGAGAGGGACTCATCGTAGCAAGCCCTCTAGCACGACTCGGTCAGCACAGAAATCAGAGGCGAGCACTGCCTACCATACTCTGTATGTAGCACACTCACACCTATCCCGATTCCCTCTGTTTCCGTTTATATTTGCTGTCATTTTGTCATTTCTTTCAATTTTAAAGGAATGAACCTTCCAGGAAGGACATTGCCTGTAACATGACAAAGTGAAAAATACACCATTCCTTTCAATTGTGGTGCTTTTTTCTGAGGCTTTTTGTTAGGACAATGATAATATTATTTCTGTGGTCATGTCAGTCCAGAGACAGTCTGCTGCCTAACTGGACTAGTGATTTTGGGTAGAAATGATAACATTCTAAACCAACATTTTAACCAAAACAGTAACACTCAAGCAGGCATCCAAATGCTAACTAATGAATGTAATGTTTGCCAGTGCTGTTAATCTTGACACCTTGAAGTTTGTTTTAATAAGCCTGCATGAACCTATGCTTGGATTTATGATTGTGGACTGTATTTCTTGATGTAAAATGTGCATTAAAGGAACAGTTAAACACAATAACTCAAAATCTGGCCTTTGGATCTTCAGCATACACGTGGCAGTTCCTTTCCACTATAGTCTTCTGCTCTGTTTCCAGCAAAAGGCAGGCAATGAGGAGAAGTTTACTAGGCAGTGGAATACTTGTAAATGTCAACATTCAGCCTGCTTGCCAGAGCTGAGTGAACTGGTACAACCAGAAAGTCACTTACCCCTGAGAGGTGGATATGGGCGGAGGGGAAAGAAAGCAAGAGAAGACTGGAAAAACATAAAAGAACCCTGGTTTGTTTCTGTAGGGTTCTGTAGGAGTAGAGTTTATTCCAATGGTATTGCAGGCCTCATCATTTGGGGTAGGAGATAGGAGCAGGCACATCAGTTCTGATAACATCTATTTTGCAACCTCTATGTAGAAGTGGGTCCTGTGATTACAGATATGGTTCTTTGCAGAACTAGCCCTCAGAGTAGAAATAGGGAAATTCAAATTCTAAAAACAGCCTTTGGTTTGCTTACCAGAACGTGTGAGGGAGGTGGAGGAAATGTGGATACCTCGCATGGCTTATTTGGCAGGCAAACTAACCTGTTCAGGGTGGCACAAGACAAAGGGAAAGCTCCACGCTTCTGACCATGTGAAACTTAAGAGTGGCACACAGGAGACAGAGCACACAGGGCAATTCCGAGAACTCCACTGCCATATGTTTCTTCGCTATATATGTCCCCGGTTTCAAGATGTGGGTAAGTGCAGGCAGTACCGGGATGCGGACAGAGTATCCCCGCCGCAGACCCGGGGGGTCTCAGACGGACTTCCGCTGAGGCAATGCAGAGCCTGTAGGATGATACAAAGTCCCGGTCACCCTGCTGGTCGCCACTCCGGGAGCTCCCGCGGGAAAGAGCCGTGGGTCTCAGGAGCCCGAGGGCAGCAGCAGGGCAAGGGCCGGGGGCTGAGAGGCAGGGCCAGGCGGCGTTGCCCAGGGTCTTGAAAGCGAAGACGAGTGCCCGTGAGGGGCAGGGGTCCGGGCCGCTCTGCCTCGGCGCTGCTCCGCCGAGCTCGGCTGGGCACGGCAGCAGCTGCGGGGCCCGGTCCGGCTGAAGGACCGGGCGCTCACCGGCTCGCTGCCGGGGAGGGCCCTTCCCGGGGCTCCCCGTGCTCTGCCTCGCTCCGTCCCTCACCCCACCTGTTGTTCGCTTCCGACCCCGAGCCGGCCGGCCGGC
>VYZT01037365.1:0-17512 GCA_013400735.1 Pomatostomus ruficeps | reverse complement strand
CGCCGCCCCGCCTTCCCGTCCGGCGGCGGAGCCGCACTCCAGAGCCAGCGCCGGGCAGAGCGCGGGGGAGCGCCAGGAAGGGGGTGGCGGGGGAACGAGAGGAGCAGCAGCGCCCGCAGCACCCCAGCGGACGCCCCCCGGTTCCGTGCGGGGCTCCGGCGGCCCGTGGGCGACGTGTCCCGCGAGAGGGGAGCGGAGCCCGTGTGCGCGGAGGAGGGGCATGGGGGTCCCGCGGCCGGAGAAGCCGGAGCGCGGGCAGCAGCGGCGGCCGCGGCAGCACCAGGTAAGGAGCGGCGCCCGCCACCGCGTCCGTGCCCCGCGGGCGTGCGAGCGCCTTCCCTCCCGGGAAGAGCTCGGGAGCACTTCAGGGAAAGGGGTGCCGTGAGGGCAGACCCATGTCCTCCTTCCTCAGGTGCCGTTGGGAGGGAGGCTCGGCTTCTCCGGGCTCCGCGGGAGGACGGAGGGCTGGGGCGTGGGATCCACGGGCCCCCCTTCCCCAGCAGCGCCCCGTCCTCGCCCCGGCCGCCGCACGGTGCCCGCCGCGCTGGGGCGGGGTGGCTGCGGCCGGGGCGGCTCGCTTCCGCACGTCGCCTGTATAAATAGCGATGCGATCCGCCGCGTAGGGCATGGCCGCGGGGGCGGCGGGGTGTCCCCGGGTCGTCGGTCACCTGTGAGGCGGTTCTGCCGCCGGCTGCGGCAGCTCGGGCCCGTCGCTCGCCTCTGCGAATCTCACTCCAGGAATAATGGCAATTACGGAGTAAGTTTGCCCGGATCGGATATCTCTGGGGTAGAGCTGCTTTTCAGAACGGGGACGGTGCAGCGGGGACCGCCAAGCACTTGGGGTAGCAGCGGGAAAGGCTCTCCGGCCCGTGCAGTTTCGTTACATGATTTAAATGCTTTTTTGGTGGATACTGGATACAAGGCGCAAGCTGCATCCTTTCTCACTCCTTGTTATCTTGTAATACTCTAGTAGCTGTTCAGGGGTCCGTTCTCCAAACCTGGCCTTCGATCTGTTAAATAGTAGTCAGCTGGGCTCAACTTTGCGTTAGATTTTACGCGGGTGGCTCCGCAGCCCTTCTGTGTCGGGCGGCAGCGCAGGGCTGCGCTGGTGAGAGCCCCTGCGAATGGGGAAGTAGCGTTAGGCAGGCTTGACAAAGGCAACTCCGAAGCTGACAAATTCAGATATGGCTGTTAAGGTTCACGAAGTAGGTCACTAAACTACCTTATTATTTGGTGCGGCATTATTTTAATACATCGGTAGTTTGAATACTTGCTTTCAGCCTGGCTTTTCTAGAAGAAGCGAGTTTTATTTCTTTATGATGCAAAAGACATGCAAAGTTAAAGAGAATTGCACATGTAAATTTTCCCGAGCTCTTTTGTGCGCAGTTTTCACTTCTGAAAGTTAACACTAGATGGCTTTCTTATATCAGCTATCCTGCAGGGGAGGAAAGCATGTAATCTGTCTCTGCAGCCTGCTATTTCTGTATTTGTCTATCTTTTTTTTCTTCACGTGAATAGCAAACCACCTTCTGGTCAGTTCTGCACCGATTAGACATGAGCAGACTTGAAGCTTGCTTACTAGCTGACATAATTCGTTGTTTTGATCAACTCATGTTGCTGCTTTAGACTTTATTTTATGCGTGTATTACTAATATCTAAAGAAAGTTTGTTTAGTTGGAAGGTAACTCTGCAAAATATTTATGTTGCTTTAAAGGAAGGCAGCTGGATAAAGCAGGATGTTTGAAAATGGGGAAAAGCCAATAATTCAGTCTCAGTTGTTACTTAGTTTGATGGGCTTATTTTAAAAAGGGCCATAGTGCATTAATATTGTTTGTTCAGCTATTTTTTTTTCCTGGATTCTGTACCTAGACTGAAACGTTTTGGAGTTGGATTCAGAAATACAGCGCTTCACAGCCTGCTGGATATAGGAATGCCTAGGCTTTTTGCCTTATTACTCTATTTCTTGTGGTTTTTTTCAAAACTGTGCCTTTTGTCAGTGAAAATGGATTATTTGTCCTCCATTCGCTTCTTCGGTGGTAGCTCTGAAATACTTCAATCTTAAATTTGATCTTTGAAATATCTTTTATTATTAATGCAAACATGTTTAAATCATCAAGAGCTCTAATGCATTATAGATATTTAAACATCACTTAGGGTCCACAACAGTTGATTTATAATTTATGTAGCATTCATATAAAGCTGGGTTTAGAGAGGTCTCTGAATGTATTGTCTTGGTTTTGCATGCCCAGTGGGTTACCTTAGCTGGTCATGCAGCACTTAGATGTAACAAGAAGGAATACTTGTAAGGATGCCAGACTGTTTCACCAATCCTATTAGATCAATTAAAGATCATTTCATTCATGTATGCCAAGGATATAATGTGAAGCCTAGAACTAAACAAAACCTCAATTCTTTGTAGCTTATTTGCTTACTGTGCATATCAAAGTATTTTTAAAGGTTTATATTTCATTTTCCTGAAGGAAAGATAATATGGTCTTCTTTTTGTAGGCTTTTACTGACGTGCCATTACTCAAATGCATTGTGAAACACTTGCAAATGAAGAGAGTCAAATGAGGAAATAGGCAAAGCAGTGGTCAAACAGGCAAAACCATCCCTCTTTTTTGCTGTTTTTGACCTTTATGACTGAACCAAGGCAGTTCATTTTTTCACTTCCAGCTTCACACTGGACATAGGCAGGCATTGAACCTAAGCTCTTTATCTGCAGATCACCAGTTCAAACTGCAGAAGAAAGGAAGTATTTTCTCCTTGCCTTGCCTGGAGTTAGGACTATATTTAGGCGGTTTGATGTTAAAATATTTTCAGCAGGTTCCTGCCTTTTACTGCTGAGACATCTAGTTTGGTAATATAGAGGGAGAAATGCTTTGCTATTATGATAATACAAGTTACAGATTGTGGAAAGAGGGTGGGGCACTGGGTTATCTAGTTTCTCACGTTAGTCATCCAAGATTACCAACAGTAGCTGTTTTGACAGCTTGAAATGAAATCAGGATTTGACAAATGCTCTTTTCTCTTTCCATGCAATTTTTGCTTTGTAATTTAAAATGCTTTGCAATTTTAAAATGTTTGGGTAAGCTGGGTTGTGGAGTAGTGTAGATGGCTGTTTATTTTATGTATGTTGCAATACTGTCCTCAGAGTAGAAAATTTATTTTTTATTAGATAACATATATCTGATTCTTTTAAATGTTACCTCTTGCAAAGTCAAGACCAGTTTCAGTTTGTCTCTTTATTTTGAAGAGAATTTTCATCCCTTTGTACTGGACAGTTCATAAAGTTTAAGGCAGGGGGTGCCCCGATAGTCTTTTTCTAACCTGGGGTGTGAGGACTTTCTACCAAATCCAAGAATCCAATAAGAGGAATTTATGAGGGAATTTGTATTTAGTAGATTGAAAAGTATGTTTCACAGTTGTTTGTTTGCTTGTTTGTTAGATACTAGTTGTTCACATAAATTGCATTAAGAGTAACATTAATTCCTGATGACATTCAGTGATGATGCCATATGACTGGTTGGATTTTTAAGAATTGTCAGGATTTCACATGAATAGTTGTCTTTTTTTTTTCCTTAGTTTGTTATGAAAGAGCAAACTTAACCTTAATGTTAAACATCTGATTTATCCTGACAGAAGTAAATGAGAGAACCTGCTTTCCTTTGTAGTAAAGCAATGACCCCAGATTTAAAGCCACTTTGAGGCATAATTTAGTGAGCAGAAGATTGAAAAGGATTATTATAATTGGTGATACTCTTCTAGTTTTTAGTTAGACAGGACAGCAGTGGGCAGAAATGTCATTGTGATTAGTTTGCACGATAGTTCTTACTAGAAGATATGTAGGCTCTTGTTTGGATCATGAAACTGTAATTACACCAGCAGTTAGCTACTCAAGATTTATAAGTGGATTCTTCTGGTTTTCTGGAAATTCTTAAATAGTGAGCAGTGCATACATAATTGAAGGTTTTGTTTAAAAAAGTGTCTTAAATCCTTATGGAGGTAATGTTCTGAACATGTAACAACTGTAAGCAGCTGCTGTCCCGTCTTTTTGGATATGCAAGCAAACAGCTTTATTGGATTTGAAGCTTGTAAGACATTTTAAGAATGGTAGATGTTTGAGATGAAGTAGGCATTTATTTTAGTGCCGTTAACTGGGAATTCTGCGATCCTTTGGAAAACGACCTGTATCTTTTTTTTTTTTTAAGCTGTGGCATGTAATGTAGGAAGTTTTGAGATTGTAGGGATGTTTTGTCTTCTTCCCTCAGAGAACCCCCAAACTAAGCTAAATATCAGACTACAAAGTTATAAACATGCAGGGCTAAAGGTACAAGGAATGGGAAATGGTATAGGGAAAGGGTATAAAAATGTTTAAAAAGGTTATAAAAAAGAAAAGACAAAACCATCAGACATCAATACCATAGCTATTTTTCGAAAGTGAGGGAATCTAGAAGGAGGCTAGAGGAGCGGTAGTAAATTGGCTTGTAGTAGCTGGGAGGCTGGAAGGTGGCAGTAGCTGAAGTTGTCTGGCTGCCCCTCCCCCTCAGCAGCTTAAATAAAAATCTGAGAACAGGACTTGGAGTTTTGCCATTGACTTTGAATCTTTTCTTATATAATGTCTTCATTTTTTGTTCTGGATCCTGCAAAGTCCCATACCCAGCTCTGCAGATATTTGTGTAATGCTCCTGTGTTATTAGCTGTTTCTTCTTTCCTCCCCCTCTCGCTTCACTGCCTGAATTCTCACTGGCATAGTGGCCGTGGAATGTGATAATGCCTGCCTGCATTTGTGTGTATCATGTGTCCTCTCACATAAATCTCATCAAATCATTTTCATATAACTTACACCTGAAAAATCATATTGTGAAATACCTATGATTCAAAGACTACTTAAAAGATTAAAGATACAAAGCTCTCATGAAACTCATCAATTTGCCCTTCCATTTCCCTTTAGGATCACCAATTTTTTTTTTTTAAACCTGATACAAACTGTGATGAAATTATAGAACTGTTTTACAAATTACAGAAACAACAGATTACAATACTTAAAATGTTTTTATAAGGGAAGGTACTCTGACAACACTAGATATTCTGTGACAGGTTAATTTAAATGCAATAAAATGTGTTTTAATGCCTTTATAAAATGTTTCTAGTGGTTTGGCATTTTTTTGGTGTTTTGAGTTGCCTTTTTTTTTTTTTTACACTTATTTGTTCCATATATATAAGATGGAAAGGAGATTGTGGGCCACTTTATATTTCATTTTGGATTTTTACAGTCCCTTCAGTCAAATCGGATAAGTTGTGAAAGGGTGTGGCAATGAAATGGCAATTAAGTTAAGGGCAGAGTAAAACATTCTGAAGTATGTGTTATAAGTGCACATAGTGTTAAAATATATTTTAGTAGTTTTTTTCCCTTTCATATGGAGGAGTAAAAAGAAATACTGCAATTAATGCATAGTTAGCAAAATTGCCACTGCAAAAAAGCAGCTCTGTTTCCTAGATTTTGTGAAGAAGGTATTTGTGAAAGATAAGAAATTTCAGTCAGTTGGGGTTTTTCCAGGTTTCTTGTTTTGAATTTTTTTTCCACCTGCGAGTTGCAAGTTCCTTAGTCACTCTTCTTTTCTTGTTGTTTTCGTTTGTGGCTTTTTGTCCAAAACTAATTATTTCCTACTTTTACATACCTAAAGTGCATTCAAGGAGAAGAGCACTCCTGTGCTTCTAGTCTTTTTCTGGCTTCTCTGCACTGAAAATGAATACTGGATATGTTTTAGCATGAAATCCTATTGTAAAACTAGTGTGACACGAGGAAGAAAAGTGTATGTGGGGGGGAAAGAACAGAAGAGTGTGGCTTCGACTGTGCACACATTCTCATGCCTAATGTGCATGTCATCTGCAGTGTGTAAGCAAGCATATGTATTTTGCTGTGCTGGTCTTGCTTATTGCAGTGGCAGCTGCTCTTGAAGAATTAGGAGCAGTTTACCATGATCAGGTTGTCCTTAGTGTTCTGCTGCAGTAAAGTAAGCCTTGGTTTTACTTTGTAAGGTTGTCAGGACAACAGCTGATTATTCTTGCTCCTCATGGTGTTTCCCTGTAGCAATGGAGGGAGCTGTTTCAAAGGCAGTTGGCTGCCTTGCCTCGCTGGGCTGCAGGATTGCCAGCTGTGATTTGGGTTCAGCAGGATGCTCTGGGTTTGTCATGTAAAAATTCTAATTGATGATGAATGCAAACCCAGTGTGAGAATAATTTTTCTTCATTGGACTAATGTAAAACAACCTATTGTATTTACAAACCCATGGCCCATTTTCTCCACAGTATTGTCATTAATCTTCTGTTCTCTTCCATCAGAGGCTCAGAGAAAAATGTTTGAAGTTTGACAGTATGGAACCTGTGATAAGAGTTGAGACAAGGTAGGAATTAGTTTAAAGCTATGTTATGTCAGTGTACTACAGTCTGACAGTGGAGCTGACAAGTGAAACCAACTGGAGATTTCTGTTGGGTTGAGTTTGTGATGTCTTTGACAAAAACATCAGATGAAGTTGGTGTTCACTGATAAGCCCCACCGTAACTGTAGAGGTGTTGGCATTTTGAAGAGCTACTGTTCTTTTCTTGTTACATGGTAAATTAGAAAAAAAATGCATGTTGTTAAATACAGCAAACTAAATGGCTACAAAATCATTCTCTGAGTATGTTCATTATATGCAAAAGGTGCAAGTATTTTCAACTGCAATGACTTTTAGATTGTTTGGATGTTCAGGGGTGGGAAACTTGGGACGTTCAGCAGAGAAGATTACATGAAGGAAGGTTTTAAATAGCTGAGGATTTTTAAATTATTATTTCAGAAAATATGCTAACACATGGGACTTATTTTGGCACTTCTACAGCTTCCTTTATGTTATTGTTACAGAGAGATTCCTTAGTTTGATCCAACTTCTTTGATCTGGGTTGAGCTGTAGTAGTCAATTAAGTGATGTCCAGGTACTTAAAATCCTTTTAACAAAACAGTAACCTTCTATTCCAAATTCCCTTTTCAGACAACTGAAACAACAGTGCATTCACAGAGTAATTTGGCAGAGATACACAGGCATCTGCATTCAGTCCTGGAAGCTGCCTGGCAGAGTTAGAAACTGTTGGGATAAACCTGTCAGTGTTCAAAACATTTTCTCCTTTGTCTGGCTACAATTTCTTTGAGAACAGGCAGGTACTCCAGAGGTGGGGGTCTTCCTCCTCTCAGATCCTCTGCTGTTTCTGTGCCCTCCCCTGAAATTTTCTTAGTGTCTTTGAATCACACAGTGTTGTTTACACAGGAAATCATTTCAAAAGATTATTTTCTGTGTTGATGAGACGAGGTGGAGTAAATCTAGTGATTGGTGTAATCCGTAACAGTGTGTGGACAGGTTTGCTCATTTCCGCTTCTCTTTAAGTGTAGAATCTGACCAGTTTGTTACAAGAAGGAATCAAGATAGATGAGATCATCTAAATTGGTCAAGAGATGTACAGGTGGTTGCTCAGAGTGCTACACTGAAAAACCTCAAACAAAAATTGAGCTCCAATATTTTCTATACAAGATGAAGTTTCTACTGAGCAGAAAGTTTTACTGACATTCTGAGCCAGGCTGCTTAACCTGGACCCCTGGAAATCATTGCTTCTGGTGGAGATTTCTGAATGAAGGGCAAGCAGTACTTCGTTAGTCTGTGAGATTGTCAGATTTGATAATTTTGCTAATGTCTGTTTCTGTCACACTTGGCATGCTTTGTGCTTTTTCTCTGTGGTTGTTTAACCTTTGAAATGAAGCTTCTGTGTGCATAACTACCTTTGAAACTTTATCCATTAGATTCTGCTGAGTCAAACAGGCTCAAAAATTCTTGAAGTGGAGGGAGGCACTGTATGACTGAATAAACCTTGTTTCCTTAGGAAACAAAAATTCGTGACCATTCCTTCCACCACACTGATCTGCAGCAAATAGATGCTACAGTTGAAAAGTGTTTTGTTTTTACTTTGTATTTTACTGCTGTGTTTTATACAGCATTGTTACATATAAAAGATTACATTAAAACTATCGATGTATACGGTGTACCTTTGTGCCAGGTAATGGGTATACAAACTATCTCTTTGTATACACAAATTTCTAATTGAATATCTACCCTTACTTTGTGTGGCTGAGCATTAAAATAGAATATTTACATATATGCATACTAATAATTCTTTTTCCTGGGGAAAATAGGTGCTTAATGGTAATGTTTTCTTATGTAGGCTGTACCCAACAGTATCAATATTCCTATGCACTCATTTTATAGTGTTCAGTATGTCTGTAGGTCAGAGGGGTTCAAAGTTGCAAGTTAGAGATTTTCTCTTTTTTTCTATGTCAGCTGTCTCAATTGCATCTCTGAGTACAATTGCATGTATTCTTTATGGCAGCTACAGTAACCACTGCAGGGAAAATAATAATAAATATCTAAAATCTGTTAGATATTTCTACCTGTGACTTAATGAAAAAAACAACTTCACAATATAAACCATTCTCAGCAAGTGCTGTCTTCTGTGGATGTGAACAGTTGCTCAGCTAGAAATCCCCTAATTAGAGGTCAGTGTATCTGTGACAGCTGTAGGTATTATACTAATCGATTAAATTGATAAGTAAGTTTAAACTTCCTTTAAGAAATTATTTGTTTTGCTTTGTTTGTTATAGTGTGAAGTCTTTCCCATTTCATAATTCATGTATAAGCTGAATAATGACTTTAGGTTTCCTTGGTTGGGTGATGAAATTAGTTTTTATTTTCATGGACTATATTTACAGATTCTGAAACTTAAACCCGTTCTGTTCCACACATAAACATATTTTTCTTTAGTCCTATGTTTTCTTCCTTATTAGGAAGAAATACAGTGGAATTGTTTTGGTTTGGGTTTTGGTTTTGTGTTTAGTTTAGTTTTCTGTTTTCCCTTAAGCAGTAATTAACATATCCTTGTGTGAAGTTTCTGAGCCCCTTTTATGTGCTTATTCGTAGTCATGGGACCTTTCTGTGTAGTACTGAAACTGTAAATGCCATCAGATTAGATTTAATCTTGTTTATGGCAGCTGGACCATCATTTATCTTGAGTTTATCCAGGCTTTTAGTGTGATTGTCAGGCTCAAAACATAGCACTCGATGGTTTGTATTCCACCTGGAGGCCAGGTACAAGTGGAGTACTGTACTGGGACCTGTTTTGTTTAGGTCCTTTGATGCCTTGGAGTGGCTACTTAAAACAGAGGCCAGACAAGATTAAGAGAATAAAAATGGGTGTTTATTGAAGGGCCTTCAATAGGTACACCCTGGACAGTCAAAGCCCTCTCTGGGAGAGGCTACACACAAGATGGACGACTGGACACAAGTTTTCTACACTTTTATAGGTTTTGACCGATTTATATATCCATGTTAATCTTCCAATTACAGCTTCAGGTAATGAAGTAATTTACCCCAGGTTTGCTCTCCCCCTCCCTTCTGTTGTTTACATCTCTTGGGGCTTGAAGGCAGTGAGGTGGCCTTGAGTTTCAGGCCTAGAGAGGATTTGTTATGTCTAAATAGAATGGGAGAGCAGGAGCTAACATGCTATATGGAGTTTTAGAGTTACACACTAAACCAGTACAGGATCTGAAAAATATAAAAGCCAAATCCTAAGGCATCACCTTGATCAGTGACCTGGAGGAGAAGGTGAAGTGTTTTTGCATCACATTTGCGTGTGACATCACGGTGTGGGAGTAGCTGACACATTTGAGGACAATGCTCTGCGCCTTAGAGAGGCTGGTGGAATGGACTATGATGAACCTCATGACATTCCACAAGGCTAAAGGCATGTTCTAACCCTTTACCACAGGACAGGGTGGGGAGCAACTTCCTGGGAAACTGCTCTGCTGGGAGGGACCCGCATGTTCTGGCACACGAGTCAGCATGTCAGGCTGCACTGACAGGGACAAATGCCAGCAGCATACTGGGCTGGATAAGCAGAAGCAGAGCCAGGGGATTGCCAATACTCACTGTTCTTTAGGCCACCACATTGGATATACCCAATCCAGTTTTGGTTTCCCAAATACGTAAGAAACTTTGAGTACATTGAATCTAGTTCAGTGGAAAGCCAGGAAGGTGAGGGGCTTGAAGTGCATAAGGAGAGGCTGAGAGAGATGGCTTTGGACAGCCTTGGCATCAGAAAGCTCAGGGGACGCTCAGCAGCTGCCTCACAAGATGATACCTGAGAGCTTATCAAGAAGGCATAGCCAGGCCCTTTACAGGTGTACACAGCAGGAGGAGCAGAGACAGTGCTCACAGTCTAAAATAGGTGAGGTTCTGATTCAGCACCTCAAAATAAAAATCACCCTAAGGACACTCAGGAATTGGGATAGGTAGCACAGGTTGTCAAAGCTACATCCTTTCCATTTTTTATTTTTTTTTTAAGACTAGACTGGACAAAGCCCTAAGCAAGTTAGTCTGAATACAGTGCTGTTGTGGCTTCCAGTGTGAATGAACCTATGAAATATCACTACTTTTTTATGGTATGAGTTGCCTTGATAATTGAGAATTTTAGTTGATATTCCAGTGTACTTTGATTCCACTTTATTACAGCACAGAATATTTCTCTATTATAATATTGTGAAGATCTTTTTACAAGACCCCTTATGGTCTTGTATTATGGGCTCATATTATATATTCTTCGTTTAAACCAGTTGATAAGAATTCCCGAATAAATTATTGGCAGTTAAATATTTTATAACTATAGAACTTAACAATAAAATAAGTACTTAAAGACAATAGCATGTCCTTTCAGGTTTGGCTTCAGATATACTTTACTCACCTTGTCACTGTATTTTAAAACATGATTAGCAATACTAGAATTTGAATGTGTGAATTTCTATTGAGCAATTTCACTGGAACCCTTCCAAAAGATTGTTTTATTGTTAAAGAGCAGGATGTGAATTTGAAACTGGCTCTCAGCAAGTCAAACTTAGATTTGTATTTGGTTCTTTTGCTTTGGCTACTAATTTTAGTATGGTGAAACTTGTGATAACCTATGCTAGAGGTACCCGTGTGGCTGCAAAAAAAAAAAGCTGCGATTTGTCTGAGTATTTAAAAATACAAATTAAAATGGTTCAGTTCTCAAAACATCTTCCGTTTGCACTTTTTAAATGTTCAGCCTTAACCTCTTAGTTTCAATAGCTATGAGCTAGAGCCAGCAGAAACTCAGAAGCTTCCTGCTCTGGCTCATCCAGCTTCACAGTGGTTATGCTTTTAAGTATTTCTATGTTTACCAAAGCATGAACTGGACCTTCAGATCCCTGTTTTGGTTTTTAGAATCCATTTTATTAAGTGTTTAAAATTTCAGGCGTTTGTATAACATTCAGCTACAGTGTGAAAGAGGTAGCAAATACGTGCTGAGATAATCAAAACAAACAGAAAAGGGAATGGAAAGAATTTCCTTTAGGGTAAAATTCCTTAAAGTTGAAATAACCCTGATAGATAGTGCTTGTCAGTTGGCAGGGAAAGTTAGGACTTGCCTTCTGAAGTTTTTTTTCTGAAAGTGAAAGAACATGGAAAAGCTCAGTCAGATGTCCTTTTTTAAGCCAAACTTTCAGCAAAATTAATTAAAACATTAATTCTATTAAACAGATGAATCTCCAGAACTGTTGCCTTAAGACTGATGGTAGGTACAGATCAGCAGCCCAAGCCTGAAACCTCCTTTGCCCTGAATTGAGCTACTAATTTCTTTTATAATCCAGTTGCTACAGAAAATAACTACAACTTTGTCATGTTCTCTTTTCATTATGGTCCTGTATCAGATAGTTCCTTAATTCCAGGTTGTACCAAAAGCAATTTTTAGAAATACAGTTGTTGACCTGATCTCTGGGTCTTTCTACTATGTTGAACTGCAGCTCTTGAACCAGCTTCTCCTTGATGCTTGTGTGAACCCAGCTGAAGCAGTAGCTTCTGCTGAGTTCCTAAATGGGTTGAATATGGCTTATGTACCAAGCAGTGACAGTAATTTAAAATACTATCTGCCTAGAATTTTCATAGCTATGACATGTAAGCTTTCTTCCCCTAAATTGTGTTCTTTCATGCAGTCCAACTAATCTTTTGATTTTATTAAGGTTGGCACAGTTGCTAATGGAATATACAGGAGAAATCAGACCTTCGTGGAACCTAATGTCAAACCAAGTTCTTTAGCTGGCCAGCTCTCAAACAAGACAGTGTAGTTTTCCTGCTTTTTGTAAGTAAATGTGTCTTACAAAACCTTCAGAACTAAATAATTCATTAGTGAGTTTGAAAAGTCTGTTCATTGGCATTTTATTTTCAGAGTGGGACTAAGCTTTTGAAATTAATCTTCTGATCTTTCCACTTAACAATGTTTTGTTTGCATGATGGAGATGTTTCAGAGAATGTAAAATATATTCCTTTGTAATGAAACTAACCCAAATAAAATGTTGACCTTAATATAAACTGCATTTCTAATCCTGAATGCTATACAGTGTGACAAAGTAATTGAGAACTGGAAGTTAAAAAGAATGCTGCTGAAGATGATGTGCTTTGCAAAAATTTAAGGTGAATATGTGAGAAGAAACCAAATAGCATGATGAAACAAAGTTTGTGGAGTAAACACTTATTTCTTAGTATTCAGGAAATAAATATTTTCTCTAACTTGTTATGACTTGGACAGAATTATAAAAATATTGTGTCTTCATTTTGTCAAGTTCACTCAAATTGAGTAATCTGAGATACGGTTACTCAACGGGAAGGGTACTTAAAATAAACAAAACCCACTCAAACCCCCACACGATTAAGGAAAGTGATTGAGAACTGTTGTTCTACGGGTTTAAAAGCATTATATCAGCTACACCTACTTTGCTCTTTAGTTTTTTTTCAGCCTTAAGGTTCAGCTTGAGGGAGAGAAAATGACATATTCCTTGGGCTGTCCCCTCATCTATCCTCCCTTTTCTCCTCATGAAGGCATTATGGCTGTTATTTAAATTCCTAATGGAAAGATCACAGATCACTATCTTGTAATGGTGGCTTTTTTCAGTGTTTACTTTTTATGGCTCTTGCTTGCTATAGTAGTTTGACTCACAGATTTGATCACACATACCAGTGTTTTGGTTACAGGCACCAAAATAAAAACACAGCTTGCTATATTTGCTTTGTATTTTTCTATTTCTTTACTGGGTTTTTTTTTTTTTTTCATTTAAAGTAGCTTTCAACAAAATTGCAGCTAATTGCCAGTAGCCCAGCTGATTTATAGCAACAATATAAAAATTCTCATAGTTGAGCTGACCACAAAAAAACCTTGCTGTTATGAGATATTATGAAACCCAAAATCTGAGCTTCTAATAAAACGTTTATGGCCTTCAACCTTTTTGGCAATAAATTAAAAAAAAAAGAAATCTGTTTAGAATGCATTTTTCCTCAAACTATAATGACATAATTTCTACCCTAATACTTTTCTCCTCCCACATACAGTCTTTCATTCTGCAGTAAAAGTTTTCATGCCCTTCACTTATGCTCTCTCCCACACCCCTCTACTGACTTGCCATTATCCACTTGTGGAACAATAAATGACTTTTCTTGGTTTAAAAAGCGTAGGCCTGTGGTACAGCTGCAGAACTCACTGAAACCCTGGGTGGTTTGCTGTGCTCAAAGGGGCCCAGTGTGGTTAGTCCCTCTGGAGGCAGGGCACACCTCCTGGTGAAAGGCAGCTGGCTGCCAGCTCCTGGGCACCTTCTGGCTGGGAAGTGTGTGCTCAGATTTACTTCCTACCCATAAGGTTTCCCACTTATTGCTGCTAAGAGGAGGTGCTCTCAGCCCCTGAGTAGTCCAACACTACAGGTTGCCCCTTGACCACTGGGAAATTGGTGAAATTCCTTTTCCAGCTATGTGTTTTAAAAGAATGGAGTATGGAGTAGAGAAGTAGATAGAGTATGCTTTTTAGACATAGAGAATGTTCTGTCCTTTCAAACAACTTGGACTTTAAATTATTTTCTATATCAGCAGTTAGAGGAAATAAAAACATTGCAGGAGGTTCTAAAGACCAGAAAGTCTGTATACGGTTCACAAAGATGGTGATGGAGGAGGGTGCTGGAGAGGAGTTCTTTGTTTAATGGACTTTAAATGCCTAAATACTTTTCAGGATACGAATCTTCTCCTTTTTCTTTTTTCCCCCCTATTTAATACCTATAGGACTAGCACCCTTTATCATATGGATGAAGGATTAAAATGAATAAACTGTGTGACATTCAGGTATGGTGGTAATGAAAGCCTCTTGAGCTTATATGTCATCAATATTTTGAATACTTTGAGAGAAAGATTTTGTCTCGTGTAGAATCAAGGTTTTTTTTTGCTTGTTTTAACATCTTGAATGAGACATACAGTTGGTATGTATGCTCTGGAAGTTGTTAATGAGTTTAATTATAACTTTATCATTATTAAGTTTAATAATAATGATATTTTCCTTGACAGAAATAGCTTCACTTTCCTTTTTTCCTCTCCGGTATGTGACTGCCATAGCCACTGGTATGTTTTAATATTATTTTTGTAATCAAAGATGAACAATTTGTAGAACTTCCACACTGCTTGTACATGGAGAACCTAAGTTAATGGATATGCCATTATCTTATTAGAAGAGTTGATAAACATTCATATTTAAGAGGCCAGAAGGTGTAAGGTAATGTTTTCTGGGAAGTTAATATATAAACAACAGGTTCTCTCCACAAACTGATGGGCTGTAGAATAGGTGGATATTTTTGCCTTCAAGGTGCACTTGAGGGAGAGTGAGAAGACCAAGTGAAATGCATGGGAAATATGAAAATATTCATTATAAATACATCCATTTATACAAAATGCTCCCTGGTTTTTTTTAGATTGAAAGAATTGTTCATCTGAAAGATCATAAATCACTTCAAGCTTCATTCTTATGCATTAAGCACTAGATTAGATGAATTTAGGTGGTGGTTTTGGTTTTTTTTTTTCCTTGTATCAAAGAAATCCCATTCAGTTCTTTCCTGACTGCTCTTCGATAATTACAGATGGTAGTGCAGCTCTGTATTTTGTGATCATTGATATTTTGAGTAGAATATTTGAGAATTTCGGCTTTATATTAAGCAAACCTCAAGCTTGCTTTGTATATATTTTCCCTGTATTTTTTCCCAAGACTCATTTTCCATTATTATGTTGTGAGCAGTTTATAACAAAATGACACCCTATTTGTGTAGTAGTCCACCAGTGAGTAACTCCTCTGAATGCCTTAACCCTATGGCCTTCACAGAACAAAAAAATGGGTCTGAAACTTAATGCTGTCTTTTGTGATTGAGGGATATATGAGAAAAAATGAAAAACTTGCAAAGTGAGTCTCTCTTTGTACAGAACTGTCACTGCCCTGCTTGACTGATACAGATTCTTTTCAGCTGTCACTTTCAGTACAAAAGAGACAAAGCCTGTGCCTGGCCTTACTCCCACTGTCTTAGTCTGATTTTTGTCTAAAGCAGGGTCTGATGCCTGCAAGATTATTGACCATTTGTCCCATCAGAGTGCCAGGGTCTAGAATCCTGACCTTTCTGTGTTTTCTAAGATCAAAGTCAGTTTTTAAAGTATGTTTATTTCAATAATTAACACTAGATACTATTTTTCTCTTGTGGCAGGGGATAATAAAAATTGTCAAGAAGAAATGTTCTGCTCTCTTCATAGTCCAAAGTATATTAGATGGTCCTTTATGTTCTTTTTGTTTGTTTGTTTGTTTTTGTCTGTACTTCTTAAAAGTAAGTTAACTTGACATTAATTTGTTTTTTTGCAAAAACCAGTTGTGAAACTGTTTTTTTCTGAGCTGCTTAAAAATCCTATAGATGATGATCATGACTGAAATAAGAAATACTGTCCGTTTGTGGGAAGGGGAAAGACGTGCTGGGTGGTATTTAGGATATTTGTGATAGAGGCAAAGTGTGTTTACTGCAATTGAACAGTTGTCTGGAGCATGAAAAGAAGTAAAACATAACAATGATCTCGGGTTGGGAAGCAGGGAAATCTTTGCCACATGTGAGAGGGGTGAATGACTCGGGCGTGTTTATTTGCATGCCTGTGCACACATCTGAAATGTAGAAAGAGAAATAAGACATAACTGTGAGTGACTGTTTCATTGTCTGTTCCAAGTGGGCAAAAGCAGCAAAACTCTCAGGTCTGAGACATAGCACTAGTGAGACTTTTGTTGTTGATCTTGGGTTTGTAAGTCAGCAGAAAGAGACAGTTTATCCTTGGTCTGAGATGTTTATGATTTAGAATTTTTTTTTTAATTGCTAGATGTCTATACCTAATAGAAATGTTATACTGTTTGGATGCAGGTTTTTATTACTCTTTCATTCAATTGCAGTTTTTAGAATGAAATAAATCATACAACCTTAATGAGTATAAATTGTTATATAAATATATAATTTTTGTTGAGATAAAACTGTGTGGTGGCAAACACAGTTTCAAAATATGTTATAAATCAGTATTTTACTCCAGTCTTCTTCCTAGGAGCAATTGAAGCTTTATAATATAAGGTTTTGTCTTGGTTTAGTTTTGATTCAATGGCTGAGATAAAGGACGTGTTTCTAGAAGGTTGACAGCCTAGAAAGTTTGTTTCAAGTTAGGTTAAATTCCTCTGATTTACTGAATTTTTTAACAAGACCAAAAGTCTGTGCTCACAACAGCATGGCAGACCAAGGTGCTGAATGAACAAGGGAGCCTTAGTTTGAGGCAGAAGGTATGGCATGGCCTGGTGCCAAAGCTGTGCCCAACCTTCACCAGCTAGCAGAATGCACAAAGGTGCAGAGCCTTGCTGTCTTTCTCAAATAAGATACCTGTACATGTGGGTATAAAAGACAGCAAGAAACTTGGTGTCTGTTCAGGTCCCAGTCAAGGTATGCAGCATTCATTATTTTAATTTGCATTCTCTCCTATGCATGGACTAGGAGTGCGAACCTCAAATGAGAGCTATTATAACTAATGTTTGGGGGAAAAAATTAAAACTTGTGGCGTAAAAAACACACATTGAGAGAATGAGTTGCTGTCTGTATAAATGTGGTAATTACTTTTTTTTTTTACAGAAAAGTGATTTGAATATATTGATATTATCATAATGTAGGCTGTTAGTTTCATATTTTCATTTATTTTTACATTCTTAAATAAATATGTCCAAAATCTGCTTACTATTGTTTTATCTAGAAGTAGATTAGGTTATATCTGAATCATGTTGAAATCTGTGAAATCTTAACTGGTGGATTTTAAGTTAAGAGTGTAAATGCCTTTTTTAACACTGTTTTTATTGCTTTGGTGTGTGCTGATATCTAAACTGTGTAATTGTGTGTAGAAATATGGGAAGATGATTTGTCTCCTGGCCAACATTTTTTTTTTTTTCCACTGATGTCATAGGTAGCTATTACTCCAGTTTCTCAAATACAGGACATCTCTAACTACTCCACAGTTAAGAGCATTTATGTAAGTTTAGAAGAAGAGGGCCTTTTTAAATA
>VYZT01037362.1:0-39454 GCA_013400735.1 Pomatostomus ruficeps | reverse complement strand
GAGGAGGAAGAGGAGGAGAGAAGAAGGGGAGGAGGAGGAGGTAGAGCTGCCAGCGCCAGCACACACAAATTCTGTGTTTTGTGCTGTGTTGTTGCAAACTGGAGGGTCAGGAACATGCACCAGGCTCAGAGCCAGGTAAACAATTGGGAATCCCAGGTAAATCTTAAAACAGTTTGTCTTGAAAAGGACCTTAAAGCTCATCCAGTCCCACCCCCTGCCATGGGCAGGGACACCTCCCACAATCCCAGGTTGCTCCAAGCTTCGTTCATCCTGGCCTTGGACACTTCCAGGGATCCAAGGGCAGCCACAGCTTCTCTGGGCACCCTGTGCCAGGGCCTCACCTCCCTCACAGGGAAAAATTCCCTCCCAATATCCCATCCAGCGCTGCCCTCTGGCAGTGGGAAGCCATTCCCTGTGTCCTGTCATTCCAGGACCTTGTCCAAAATCCCTCTCCAGCTCTTCTGGAGCCCCTTTAGGCAATGGAAGGGGCTCTGAGTTCTCCCCGGAGCCTTCCCTTCTCCAAGCTGAACAACCCCCTCCATCCTCATCAGGAGCACCATCTCCCCACACTCTGCTCCATGGCTTCCTTCCCACTGGAGTCCCAGTCTGAGGGAATCCCTACCCTGGGAGTCCTTTCCGAGCACTGCTGGGCTCTGGGGGTAGCTGGCACAGAACCTGCCTCACTTTCACAGGGGAGGGAAGGGGCTCATCAGTGAGGGGAGGAATGCACAGGGACGGCCTCTGCGAACCCCCTGTGCCTGTTATTGCTATAATAAGTCTCAGTCATGTGTCTGGAAGGGCTGAAGGGAAAATCTATTTTTCTCCTGTTTTTCGACTCTGCCTGTGTGACAGGGGCTCTGCGGGCGCAGGCTCTGCGGAGCCGGAGCCGGCTTTTCCTGGTGTTTTGTGTGGGTTTGCACATGGCAACGGCAGAGAGAAAAACCTTTTTTTTTTTAATTTTTTTTTTTTTTTTAATTTTGAAGAAGCAGAAGCAAATCTGATTGTAAAAAGCAGCTCGAATTTGTAGGGAAGAGAGGGGAGAGGGACAGGGATGGAACGCGCTCCATTCTGGCACTGCCGTGGTTTCTGCTCGTCCCACACAGCCCAGCCTGGGGGGGGTTGTCCTCCAAGGACACCCAAAACCAGCCTGGGCAGGTTCCTCATGGCCAAGGGGAAGCAGGTCAGCCTCAGGCTGGATTTCTGCAGGGAATTTCTGTGCTAGAAAGAATTCAGATTTTCAGTGCCTTGATCCTCAGGTTTTGCTAGGGAAGGTTTGCATTGGATATTAGGGAAAATTTCTTCATGGAATGACACTGGCACAGGCTGCTCAGGGCAGTGGTGGAGTCACCATCCTTGGAAGTGTTCAAAAAACGTGTGGATGGGGCTCCTGGGGACACGGGTTAGTGGTGGGTTTGGCAGTGCTGGGTTAAGGGTTGGATTCAATGATCTCAGAGGGCTTTTCCAACCTTAATGATTCCATTCTTTGGGAAGCTGTGGTAGCAGAGGGAATGTGGAGGTCAGGCTCTGCCATGGCGCCTGGAGCTCTGTGCTGAGCCAGCAGGAGCAGCACCTCAGTGGTCTGGTCACCACTGGTCTCTGCTGGGAGCTGTGGGGACAGTGCCACCACAGCCTTCCAGCTATGTCAGGGCCACCACCTGCTCGTGCCAGCCTGCTCCTTCCTGATCCTGCCTGCTCCTGCCCTGGAACCCCAGGCAGGCTCTGGCATCCTCCCTGCTCCCTGCCCACCAGGCTGCACCAGCCCGCTGCTCCCGCAGGAAGCTGTTCCCGGCTCTGGACCATCACGTCCCTCCCACGACTGCTGCATGCGTCACTTTTTTTCCCCTTCCTCACACAACTGCCCTTTAGATATTTATACAGTGTGATCCTGTTCCCCCTCCAGCATTGGCTTTCTAGACTATACAAATTAAATTCCCTCAGTCTCTGCCCGTAACTCATCCTCCCCAGCCCTGCCTCCTTCCGGCTGCGGGGCTCGGGATGACTTTTTCCTTTTCCGTGCCTGATGTCTCTCTCCCTGTACGAGCCTCCCTGGGAGTTGTAGGGCACGCTCCTACCATGGCATAAAAATAGGATTAGGAGCTGTTTTGTCCAATGAAGGATTGTTCTGGGCTCCCACCTGCAAACCTTGCTGTGCTGTGTTCCCACACAGATGCTTCCAGCACTCCCTGGTTGCTCCGGAGCCAGCCATGCACGGCTCAGTGTCCACCTCCTGCAGCAGCTCCTGGGGCACTGGGGGGATCTGGTGGGGCACCCCACAGCTCTGTCCCTGTCACTAACCCTCAAGAGCCAAGCCCAGACAGTGCTCTGTGACCAGCTGGACAAGGAGAGGTCACTGCCTGCTCCACATGTGCCCCAAGTGCCCCGCACCATTCCTGGGGTGGCCCCTGCCCCACACCAGGCCCCACCCCAGAACTGCCTTTGAGCCTGGCTCTGGCTCTTGTGCCCTCCAAATGCACCCTGACCCCTAGATATGAGTCACAAAACCCCTCTGGCCCACATCTGTGGGTGATGGTGCCCCTTAAACCCACATTTATGGACCCCTGCACCCCTCAATCCCACACCTATGGAGCCCAATGCCCCCCTGACCCCTATCTATGTGTCCTTGTTTCCCCTTAACCTCACATCTGTGGGTCCAAACACCCCCCAGACCCAATCAATGGGGCCGAACACACTCCTGACCCACATCTGTGAGGTTCAAACCCCCACCTAAAGATCCAAACACTCCTCAACTCCCCACTTATGGATCCCAACACTCTCTGACCGCCATCTATGAAGACAAATAACTCCCCAAACCCCATTTATGAGGCCCAAACACACATTTATGTGTCTAAACACCCCCTAAATCCCCACTTATGGGTCCTGATCCCCCATCCATGCCATACTTATGGGTCAGGGTCACCCAGACCGTGTGGTCCCACAGGTGACGCCCCATTACTGGATGGTGTTGGGGTGTCAGAGCTTCTGCAGGGACTTCAGCTGCTTATTGATGTCCTGCCACTTCTCTGGGACAGAGTTAAGGGACACAGAGAGGGAAGATGTGGGGATGGGTGTGGGGTCTGTCCTTCCTTCCGGCTGAGGGATCTTGGTGTGGACCCTGAATGCCAGTATTGGTGTGCATCTGTCGGGAATTCCTACCTGCATCTCCCAGGATGCCCTCCTGGCTTGAGGCAGCCCCAGGTGGCTCCTGAGGTAGTCCCTCACCTGAGCTGTCACCAGGGTGTGCCAATGCCCCCCAGGCAGTATCTGGCACCAGGGCACAGCAGACGCTCCTCCCTTGTGCAGGACACCCTGGGCTCAGTGACACAGGGGGCATTTGGGGCATCCTGGAGCCACAGTTCTGGACAGTTTGCTTGGAAGCACTTGGGGAAGAGGAGAAGAGCTTGTAGGAGACAGGACTGCGAGAGGCCAACTGTACCTTGGTGTGTCCTTCTCCAGTCCATGATCTCTCCCTTGTGTGGCACAGGAACATCACCCAGCCCCATGGTGTGACAGGGGTCACAGAGCCGCAGCGAGTGCATGCCATGGGCCGAACCCATTCACGCAGCAGCCACGTTCCATGTGATTCCTATTTTCCCCAGAAAATGAGATTCCATCTCCAGCTGCTGCAGCTGGGATGCAGAGCTGAGTGGCCTGTGCTCGCGGGGTGCCCACAGCAGAGCTGGCCGAGTTCCCTGCCTGGCACAGATCCCGGCTCCCACTGCTGCTGTGGTGACCAGAGTGACCTCTTGGGAGAAATTTGGGGGTTCCCATCAACTAAAAAGATTTCTGTAATTCTTGCATCCATAATTCCTGGGCTTTGTCTGTGTGTTCTGCCAGGCTGTGCGTTCATCCAGATGTGCTCCTGGGGAGTTTGGGTGGTGTTATGGAGAAGGGGTGACCTGGGAGTTTGCACCCCTGTCCCCCCTCCTGAAGAATTCTGTTCTTCTCCCATGATGTCTCCTTGTTCTTTCCTGACCTTTCCCTCTGTGTGTGAGCTCAGGTGTCTCTTGGTTGTTGCCTGCAGGATGTCCAGGGTCTGCAGAGGGTTGTGGGGATCACTCCATCCTTTAGCACCTTCATCCTTTGCCTACAGGGGTCAGGACTGGGGAGGATCACTCCATCCTTTGGGATTCCTTCATGCTCCCTTCACCCCCACAGCTCACCAGGCCCCTCCGTGAGCAGTGTCACCCACCCCTGGCTGCGTGGGGCTGGACGTGAATCACACAGACAGGACGGCCACAGCAAAGGGAGGACATGTGGTCCAGCCAGTGCTGTGGGGCCTGAGGAGTCCCAGCTCCCAGGCTGGGAGCACCCCTTGTTCCAAGGGTCCCCCAGGTCCCAGCAGGCAGGGAGGGCCCACCAACGCTCAGCCCCTGTCACACCCCTGGGTCCCAGGGCTCTGACAAGGCTCAGGATGCCCATGTCCAGCACTCATGGTCCTGCCAGCATCTGCCCAGCCTGGCAGGGGCAGCCCTGGACTCACCACCAGCCTGGGGGAAGGCGTTGGTAACCCCGACCCCAGCAATGAGTGCCCTGCGGTGCCCAGGGCTCACACAGTCATTCCCATCTTCCCATCCCACCTTGTCCTGGGTTCCCACACCATTCCCATTCCCCCCATCCCACTCCCCAGAGCCTTGGGCTCCCACATCATCCCTCCCCATCCCCTTCCACCCCCAGCAGCTCTCAGGAGTCTCTGGTGTTCAGTGTCCTGAAATGCAACAATGTCACTGTCTCTCATCCCTGGCATGTCCATGTGTTCCACCTGGAAAGGGTGGAGATAAAGAGCCTCCCCTCAGGATGAGGAGAGGATTGCAGAGGCTGGGTTAACCGTGCAGTCCCCTGTGCAGCCTCCCTTGGAGCCAGACCAGGCTGGGCTGAGCTGCCCAAACTGGTGAGGACATGAGGGACACACACAGGGCAGCTGGTGGGGCTTGGAGAGTTTATCAGGGTATTGGAGCCAATTAAGTGCTAATTATCTGAGATGCTCCAAACTGTCCCTCTCACAATAGCCTCATGTCCCAGAGCCTGCCTGGTTTATATTCCCTAAATTCACTCACCATCCGGGCAGCTGCTCCATGGATCCACAGCCTTGTGTTGTGTATTCTACCCGTGGGCTGATGGATCCAATGGAAACGTGGATTTGGGAAGGGGATGGAGTTTAGTATTGGAGGGTTGGGTTGAGCCAAGTGGGAATGCAGGAGAGCACTGGTGAGATCCCAGGACGGGATCTGGCTCTCCTTGGGGACGCCAAGCACAGCCTGTCCCCCATTGGTGCCTCAGCCTGATCCTGGGGTCAGCAGAGTCTCCCCCCCGCCATGCTGGACGTGGCTCTGGGGTGTTTGTGGGGACAGACTTTGTGCTGTCTTTTGTGCCCCCAGCCCCACCTCACTCCTGCTTGCACTCTGCCTGTTTGGACCTCTGCAATCCTTGTGCTTCCATCCTCGTTTTCCTTGAAGGAGAAATCTGTGCAGGATTTGTCCTCTTTAAATCTGACAGAGACTCTGCTGGGACTTGGAACATCTCTGCCTTCCCCTGGCTCTGACAGGGCCTTTGATGTCTCTGTTTAATTCCCTCAGTGATGCCATGGAGGTTCCTGCCTGACAGAGAGGGAAGGGTTGCCCCCTTGATGACCGTGTAAGCCTTTGGGAAGCTTTTGGAGTTGGGGACATTAATCCTGAAATGAAAAACCTGCATGGACAGGGCTGACTGGAAAAGGAAACCATTAAACTACTGGGAAGGCTGTGGAGCTGGAGGAGCACATGTGGGGCTGGGAGCCCAAGGACAGCACAAAAAGGATAGGATGTGTTTTCAAACTCCCTGATTCTGATCTCAGTGTAGGATTTCACTTGGCAGTGAGGCTCCTGGGTGATCCCTGCCATGCCAGACCTGAATCCCTCTGGATTTCCAGGTTGTGGTTCAGATTTCTTTCCCTGGCACTTGTGCGTTTCTGTTCTGGGCATAAGAACAGAATGAAATCCTGTTTCCCAAGCTCTGGAAAAGCTGTCAGCAACAATGGGAAAAGCACAATGTGAGGGCAAGGAGCAGGAGCCTGGAGAGCTGGATTCCCAGCTAAACCAGTGCTCAGGCTGGCACAGCACAGCAGGCTTGGGCTCTGTGGGACAGCCCAGAAAAGCACAGGGACAGATCTGCTGTCTGTCAGGAACATCCTGAGTGGGAGAGTGGCTCTCCATCCCTTTGGCAGCACAGTTTCACCATCCTTGTCTTTTTTTCGACATAAAGCATCACTCCCAGGAGTGAAGAGCTGGAGCACATCACTCCGCACACATGGGAGAAGGGATTTTCTGCAAGGCTGGTGTGGGATAATGAGCAGTTCAGTCGTTATAATCTGGTCTGTGCCTCTGGGCCCCTTCCCAGCAGGAACAGTGTTTGTGGGTGCCTGTGCCTGTCCCCTCACCATGGTGGCACCACAGCATTCCATCGCAGGCCATGTGGTTTTCCAGATGTCTGGAGAAGGCTCCTCTGCCCAGGAAGGACATCACCCTGGACACCCTGGTCAGGAAGGACACTGCCAGGGCAGGGCCAGGCTGGGCTCAGGCTTGGTGACAGGATGGATTTCAGTAGGGAATGGGGACTAGGAGAGAGCCAAAGGCTGTCCACGGAGAAACCTCAGAGAAGTCAGGGGCATCTCCCAGGAGCAGGCTCCTCCAGAAGCACATGAGAACCTGCCACATCCGTCGGGTGATGGGAGAGGAGCTGGGGATGGGCTGTGCAGCTGGGCTGGGCAGCTCCATCATCTCCCACATGGATCAACCCCTCCGTGCCACAGCTGCCAAGTGCTCCCTGGACATGCAGAAGGGGCTGCCAGGCTGGGCTGGAGTTGGTGGCACAGGCACAACAGCCGGAGCTGACTCCTGGGCAGCACTGGGAATGCTGGAAGGGACAGCTCTCCAAAGGCCGAGTGCTGGTCAGAGAAACCCTTCTCGTTCTCAGAGACAAAAACTGTCCTGCACTGAGGCCAATTAAATTTTACAGGCATCTAAAAATTTAATTTGAGTATAATTTCCTTTGCCAGAGCCACAAGTCCCTAATAAATATTTTATTTTCCTCCAAGTAAAGAGGCTTTGGGATAATTAAAGCAAACAATGAGTCCTCCTCTCCACTGAGCAGGGGCAAGGCCATGTCTTGTTCCCAGTGTTCCGAGGCAGGAGATGATCCCTGCACTCCATGTGCTGTACGGAGCCATCTGGAAATGCAGGTTCCCAGGGAAACAGAAGAGTTTTGCTGGTTGCAGCAGCATTAGGTAAAGGATGAGTAGAAGGCAGGTGAGGAGGTCATGGCCTTCACTTTTGAGGGTCCATTTTTCCTTCAAGGGAAGAAGTCACTGCTTTCTCCGCCATGTCCTGCATCCTTTGTTGGTGCTTCTCACTCTTCCCCCAGTGGGACATTTTAAAAAGATTTTTTTTCCAAGTGTGTTGCTGGTGGGAAATGCAGCAGTAATTGGAGATGCCATAGGTGGCACTTCATACAAGGAAAGCTCTTTCTACCTGGCAAAGGCCGGGGGGTGGGGTGGGTTCTGTGCACTCACAGCCAGGGTTTCTTGCCAGATAACTGAGCAGCAATAGCTGCAGGAAGATGGATGTGGAAGAAGCAGGTGTTCCAAAGGGTTCATGTTCCTGGCCTTGGCAGAGCCTGGCTGAGTGCAATGGTTTTGTCATGGAACGAGTGGCTGCACTGAGCAGAAAAATGGGGCTGTCAGGAAACACTGTCAGGAGCCAGGCTGGGAGAGTTGGGAGTGTTCAGCAGGGAGGGGAGAAGGATCCAGGAGACCCCAGAGCCCCTTCCAGGGCCTAAAAGGGCTCCAGGAGAGCTGGAGAGGGACTTTGGACAAGGCCCTGGAGGGACAGGACAGGGCTGGATGGGATATTGGGAGGGAATTGTTCCCTGTGAGGGACTTAAGGCCCTGACACAGAGTGCCCAGAGAAGCTGTGGCTGCCCCTGGATCCCCGGAAATGTCCAAGGCCAGGCTGGACGGAGCTTGGAGCAACCTGGGATTGTGGGAGGTGTCCCTGCCCATGGCAGGGGGTGGGACTGGATGAACTTTAAGGTCCTTTTCCATAATTCTGTAATTCTATAAAAATCAGGTGTCTTCCACGCACCCAGGTGTCAGGCTGTGCCAGAGGAGGTCAGAGCAGCATGGCAGGGATGGATGGATGGATGGATGGATGGATGGATGGATGGATGGATGGATGGATGGATGGATGGATGGTGGGTAGGTGGGTGGCAGGGATGGCCAGATGCAGAGGACTGTTCCCTCCCCCTGCTTCAGCCAAACTCAGGCCATGGAGTACAGGCCAGGCCCCTGGGCCTGCAGGTAAACCAGGCAACCAGCCCCCAGTTTCCTCCAGACCTTCCTTCCTTCTCCCCTGCCCCTCTCGGTGCCCATCCTGTGACATTTCCAGAGCTGTCACAGCTCTCAGTCCCTCTGGAGGGTCTGGTGATGGGGGCAGAGCCCTGGGACTGCCCCCCAGGGCAGGGCTGAGGGCGGCACACCCCAGTCAGTGGCTGAGCCAGCTCTGTACACTGTGATGGGCCTTTCTCTTTCAACATTTTTTTTGGCTCTCTAGGATCCTGCTTGTAAAAACAGCCATAAAGAAGTTAAAACGCAATGTGCTGGCTCAGAGGAGTCGTTCAATATCCTTATTAAAGATCTGCAGTGCTGGAGCTGGAACAGCTCCTGGCGCTCTGAGGACACCTTTCATCTCGCAAGTTCGAGGCACTTTACAAGCGCTAATGAATTAAACTTCATAACAGCCCTGCACGCAGAGCCCCACACACCAATTATTCATCTGGGGGCACAATGCGGGCATTAAATAAAAATAATAAGCTGGTTAATTCTGCCTCTGCTCCGGCCTGGGGATTGTCTCCAAGCTGATTTCAATTCTTTTCCATTCATCCACTGCTAATGGTCCCTGGTTCTCCTGTGCAGGGATGGCGAGCGGGAGTTGGCAGCAGGTTTGGCACTCGGGGTCTGAACAGGGACATTGTATGGGCTCTGCTCTGTTCCAGCCAAGCACCAAACCTCAGCTCCTCACCCTGGCCCAGGAGAGCTCTCAGCAGGTGAATCATTTCATGTGAGTCCTGGGGGTGTCCTGTGCAGGGCGAGGAGTTGGACTCAATGACCCTTGTGGGTCCCTTCCAGCTCAGGAGTTCCTGTGATTCTGTGAGTTTGTAATTCTGTGATTCTTCCATCCAGCATAGGAGCAGATTTCCTGGGGCAGTGCTGAGAGGGGCAGAGGGAGCTGGTTTGGTTTGGCAGCCGGTGGGGCAGACAGAAGGTCCTTGTCCCAACTCCTGAGATCCAGGAGGGTGGTGGTGGCTCTGGGAGGAGGGAGCTGAAGGCTGAATGCAGCGGGGTCATGACTGGACAGCTCTGACAAAAAAATCTCACACAATCATGGAATCATTAGGATTGGAAAAGCCCTCTAAGATCATCGAGTCCAACCATCACCCAGCAGTGCCAAGTCCACCACTGACCCATATCCCCAAGTGCCTCATCCACATATTTGTTGAATTCCCCCAGGGATGGTGACTCCATCCCTGGCCTGGGCAGCCCATTCCAATGCCTGGCCCCCCTTTCCATGAAGAATCTTCCCAGCTCCTACAAAGAATCCCTGAACTGTCTTGACTTAGTTGTTACTGGTGAGGTTGACAGTAATAACTGGAAAACTGCCCCAGGAATCCTGTACTGAGGTGTCTCCTGCCCCGTGTCCATGTCCAGCCAGTGGAGAGAAACTGGGAGAACCAGGGAGTGATGGCACCTGGCACCAAGGCCACAGCACATCAGTCCCAGCCCCAAGGGCTGTGGTCCCATGGGAAACGGGGAAGCACAAATGGCTGGTGCCGGTCCAGGCCCCTGTTCCTGGCACACATCAGGAGGTGCTGAAAGCTGGGATGGATGAGCCACAGTTGGGAGGTTCCTGGGACACCTGTCCTTTCTGTCTGGCATGAGTTGAGGAGTGTGGATATCAGGGATATCTGCCTCTGCAACCAGGGGCTGGTGGATGTGCTCCAGGTAGAGGAGACAGGATGGGCCACAAGCCAGAGCCACCAGTAAAGGGATGAGAACACAGCAGAGCTCTGACACCCTGGGCCAGGCTCAAGCTGTGTCCCCAGAGGCAGTGTTGGACACCTGAGGGAAGATATCCTTGCCCATGGCAGGGTGTTGGAATGAGATGAGCCTTAATGTCCCTTCCAACCCAAACCATCCTGGGATTCTGTGACAGACGGATGTGCTCTGTGGTGGCCTCATGGTGTCCATGGAGATGTGGGAGGTGTCCCTGCTCCATCTCCTGCAGCAGCACCTCCATGGGGTTGGGGAGTGACCCAAAAGCAGCAATGGCAGCTGTGGGGACGCGTTTGCCCTGTCCCAGGAGGGTGGCCAGCCCAGCCTGGCAGTGGGGTGGCAGGACCAGCCCTCTGCAGCCACAGGATGGCTCCTCACAGCCAGACCCTGGGGTCCTGCCCTCGGAGCCACTGGGGTTATTCCTGGGGACACTGGGGGTGGTCCTTCCCATCCCTTCCTGAGCATCCCCCCTTTCTCCTGGTTTCCTTGGCGAGTTTTTGGGCAGTAATTACAAGGAGGCTGCTGCTGAACTCAGTGCTGAGTTCATTTGTGCTGAGGACACCGTCCTCACTCTGGCCATAACTGTGGCAATGAACAGCCAATAAAATAAATCTCCAGTTGGAGCCCAAGTCTGGGGACTTGGAACGGAGAAAATTAGAGGCAGAAGATCCCAAGAGCAGTCTGTTTTGCAAGGATGTGGGATACAAAAATGCTTTGCATGAGATCTGCCACCTTCTCCCTGTGGCCTGGAGGATGCAGGTGTCTGATTCCTAAGCACTGTTGGGAAGGAGGAGCAATGAAGGGTTTGGATTGCCAGGGGTTCCCATGGCCAAGCCAGCAAGATAACACATCCCAGAGGGGTGCTGAGCTCCACCCCAGAGGCAGGAGGCAGCAGTCCTGAGACACCAAGAGCCAGAGCTCCCTTGGGATGGAGCAGCCATGTGTTCCTGGGCTGCTGTGGGGCCAGGCACGTGGAGGAGGATGTGACATCGCTGTCACAGGGCTGTGTTGGCCCACAGGCAATGCGGGCTGGAGCTGGACCCCTCTGCTCTGCCCCAAAGCATTTAAGAAATGCTGGGGAGCAGAGCCCCCAAATTACATCTTGATTTTGCCTGATCATTTCCATGTCACTGAGCAGAAACCAAAATTATTTCTGTGCCATTCTGAGCATAAAAAAGTGTTTGGGAGCCAGGAGCAGAGGGGGAACAAAGGGTGTGTGAGTGTGTGTTGAAGTAGTGTGAGATTAATTACAGGAGGAACAACTATGAGCGTTGATAAATCCCTCCCGTCAGGAGCATGCCCATGGTCCTGTAACTATCTGCCATTCTCAAGCTGGGATGAATGAAGCAGCTAATTGTTCGCTGTGCTGAGAGCAATCCTCAGGGAGCAGCACATGCCATGGAATGAGTCAGCTCCGTGCTGGCAGGGCTGTTATCAAATATTAGAATATTTAGCTGGGCGATCTCTACCCAGGCTCGGCGGCGACGGAGAAGGGTGTTGTTTTCGTCAGTGTATAAAGAAAGAAAGACATCAGATACTGTTTGTTTCCTGATGAGTGGAGATCTGGCAAAAAGCGGGATCGTTTCACTCGTTAGTGCACTTGTGAAATGAGTCATGTGTGCTTCAGCACCGCTTCCAGAAACTTAATTGAAAGTTCTGGTGTCTGTTGTTGTATGGGGAGAACCATATGCTAGTGAAAGACAGGACTTGTTTTTTATAGTCCAGAATGGTTAGAACTGCATCAAATCCCAAGGTGGTGTGGGGAGAGCAGGGATAAATCCGGGAAGTTCTGCTGTCAGGAGATCAAAAACCTGGACACAACAACACAAGGGAGACTGTGAGAGCCAAATGCTCTGTTCAGGGTGGTGGGACACTGCCACAGACTTCTCTGGAAGCTGTGGCTGCCCTGTTCCTGGAAGTGACCAAGGCCAGGTTGAACAGGGTTTGGAGCAACCTGGGATAGTGGAAGGTGTCCCTGCCTATGGCAGGGGGTGGGACTGGATGAGCTTTAAGGTCACTTCCAACCCCAGCCATTCCATGACTCAGTGATTCAGGGCAGCCCCTCCAGCAGAGGATGGGATGTGGAACACAACCCTGTTTGCCAGGTGCATGTGCTGCCAGCAGCCCAGGTGCTGGCCCATCTTTCACAGTCCTGGTTAATCATCCCATGCCATCACATTCATGCTTTTTTATTGTTACTTGCAAAGCTCTTTTGGCTGGGGAATAGTCAGTGAATAACACACTGGGAAACAAACAGCCCTGGTGACGCCAGGCTCCAGCAGCACCGGAGCCAACCACAGCTCTGCAGAGCACGATGCTGGGAACACTGCTCCCCAGGAACTCATGGAAAAGCTTCCCAGAGAGGAGCTGGGGTCCCTCTGTGACTAATTCATCCCAGGCTGCCTGCAGTTGCCCCACAGAGCCTTGCAAGCAGCCCCTGCTCCTTGATTCCGTGGCAGCCAGCAGCACAACATCCCAGCACTGCCCTGTGTGGGGTGGGTAAGGACAGTGAGGAGGGGAGGGGCAATTTGTGCAGCCCCATCCCAGAAAGACCCAGCCCTCTCCTGTCTCCGGGGTGGCCACAGGGACACAGCCTACCAAGCACAAGGGTCACAAGGAGCTCGTTTATCTGGCTGGGAAGGAGGTTCACAGAGGGTTACTGAGGTTTGATTCTTAGAGTTTTTCCTTGAAAGTGTTCAAGAACAGGTTGCACAGGGCTTGGAACAACCTGGTGTCCTGCCCATGGCAGGGGGTTTGGAGCAAGATGAACCTTAAGGTCTGTGCTGCTGTGATTTAGTTGGGATTTCAGCCTGGAGACTGCTGACAGCTCCATCACTGTCACCGTGACCCCAGCACATCCCACATCTCTCCCACATCTCCTCCACCCACTATTCCATGTTTAGTCCCTTGCTTCTGTGGGTCACAGGTGCAGGATCTCAGGTCTCTGCTGAAACCCTGAAACAACAGCACCTGCTTAGAGCACACCTCACACACAGTGTCCTGTGAAAGGGCTGCTTCCCAGAGGGCTTCTCGAGCAGGACGTGGAGCAGGAGTGGCTGCGGGACCGGTCTGCAGGATGTGGTAGAGGGGAGGGTCTTTGCAAGGCCCTACCGCAGGTCCAGGAGCAGGAACAGCCCTGGCAGCAGTGGTGACCTGCAGGAGCTCAACCTTCCCCTAATTCTGCATTTCCCTGTTTATCCATTAGCTGTATATTGCCTGTATCAGAGATAAATCCATGTGGCATAACAATTTATGACATAGAACTTGAACACGGGGTCCCTATGGTGAGAGAGCTCTTCTTTCTTATTATTTCTTTCCCTTTTCCTCCTTTTCAGTGTTCATCCAACCCAAAATTCTTGTTTGCCACAAAGAGCCAAGGCACTTGCAAGGCTTTCACTGAAAAATTATCCAAGAAATGAATATAATGAGTGAAATAGGGGAAACCTGGCCACAGGGTTTCAACTTCCACAGAGGGTGATAAAACAGAAGATATTGCTCCTTTCAGTGGGAACAGATGACAGACATCCTCAGGATATGAGCCCCATGGAAAAATAAATAGATGCTCAGCACTTCTTGTATGTTAGGAGGATGTTTCTGACCCTCAGAGACTGTTGCACCTGGTCCTGAGGTCATTTGAGGTACAGTTCACCTGTCACCTTAACAAGTCCCTCTGAGATCTTGTGGGAACTAAAAGGCTGCTGGTATTTCTGGAGCTGGAATGGGACACGCAGCTAGGAGGGGAAAAGTTGGGAGGCTCTATGAGTTTTTGTCTCAAGCAGAGGAGTAAAATGTCACCTCTGAAGGAGGGACTCTGGATCCCAGTGCTCTGTGAAGGGGTGGGGCCTTGGCACCTCCTGGGATGGACTTGGCAGGTTGAATGGTGACCAGAGCGGAAGAGTGACAAAAGGCAGGTCTGGCCCCAAGGGACAGGGCTGTGATCCTGCAGGCTGCTCTCAAGGCAGGAGAGGTTCAGCTGTAAACTGAAACCCCCAGATAAGGCCCCCAAATACAGTTTTGGGAGTCATTCACTCCCTTGTTCTGTTCCTGTCATCCCACCCCTCTCACCTGCAGTAGCCACCCCTGGCAGGGCCCTGGCTGACATGCTGTCCCCCAGGCTATCACTGGTCCTCACAAGTCTATCATTCTCCTTGCAAATCAATCTTTTCTTCTTCCCATGCTGGCAGAACAGACCTGGGAGAACTCATCTGCTGCCCCTGCCCACAAGAGAGCGGCAGGAGCACCGGCAGGCCCAGAGCCCAGGCAAGGAAAGCAGGGTTTTAATGACTTGATGGGTCTTTGATTCCAAATTTGTATGTATAAACATATATTACTGCCATCCCAAGATCCCAAGTCATGGCAGTGCTCGGAGAGCACAGGAGGGCAGGGAAGAGAGACTCTGACCACCGGCCAGTTTGGAGATCTCCCTCTGGGGCCAGCTCTGAGCCAGTGCTGACACAATGGATCACAGGAGTTTGGGGAGCTCAGAGGGGCATGGGCTGGATATCAGGACATCTTCCCCCAGAGGGTGCTGGGCACTGCCCAGGCTCCCCAGGGAATGGTCCCGGCCCCAAGGCTGCCAGAGCTCCGGGAGCATTTGGGCACCGCTCCCAGGGATGCACAGGGTGGGGTTCTTGGGGTGTCTGTGCAGGGCCAGGACCAGATGATCCCTGTGGGCCAAACTCAAGATATTCTGTGATTTTGTGATCCAGTCTCTGCTCATCTGGAAGCACAGAGGAGTGGGACCTCTTCAGGAGAGGTGTCAGTCACATCTGGCAGCTCTGGAGGTCTCAAGTGCTGCCAGGACACCCATGGAGGGAGAGAGTTCTGTCCAACACGAGCCATCAGTTCCCTTCTGAGGAGCACAGATCTGATCAGGAGCAGCTGAGGGAGCTGGGGAGGCTCAGCCCAGAGAAACAGAGACTCAGTGGGGCCTTTCTGGCTCTGCACAACTCCCTGACAGGAGGGGGCAGTCAGGGGAGTTGGGCTTTGCTCCCAGGGAACAGGGACAGGACCAGAGGAAACAGCCCCAAGGTGTGCCAGGGAGGTTTCAGTTGGATATTATGGAAAATTTCTTGATGGAAAGGGTGGTCAGGCATTGGAAGGCACTGCCCAGGGCAGTGGTGGACTGAGCAATCATGTGGCCGTGGTGCCAGGGCTCTTTTCCACCGCTTGGTTCGTACTTATATCTTACAGTGACCAGAAGGGAAAAATGAGCCCAAGTCTGTGAGGAAACTGCTGAGGCAAGAGTTGTGAAGGCTGTAGGTGATCATTTCCTTTGCTGTTTACCAGGTGTGTATTTCCCCCAGAGCTTCAAGACAATGTTCTTGTCCTTCATCTCTTTTGTGGTGAAGCACGGTGAGAAATCACAAGCTCCAGCATCTCCTGGCTCTAACTAAACCTTTCTCTGCTGTAGCTGATGCACACACAGCCCAGGGCAGAGGTTTATTGGCCATTTGCTGCAGGATCTATGGCCACAGAGATCTCTGGGTCTTGCTGACAGGATTCCTTGGTGGTTTTGTGGAGGAGACCTAAGAAAGTGAAGTCCCTGGGAGAAACCACCTGGAATAGACAGCAAGGCAAAACTGCATTTTTGGAGTGGGTGGAGCAGGGATTGATGAGCAATTGTGTAAGGTCACATTATTCAGTGATGAGCAGTGATGGCACCTGCCATTGATCCCAGTGGTCCCACTGATCCCATTGATCCCACAGCATTGTCCAGATGCAAAAACACTAAGTCTCTTCAGCAAGGTGTGTGGCCTGAGAACCCAACCGGGGACCCCTGACTGGGCTCTGTGCCTGCCTGGAGCCCCCCAGAGGGCTGGGACAGAGCGTGGGACACGGTGCCATGGGGTGGGGCTGGCTCCTGGGGACACCTAGGCCCTGGCCAGCTGCGAGCACAAGGCAAAGGGCTCTCGTTACTGGGGAGACTTTGTGTGGCTCACCAGGGAGTTATGGCAGAGAGCCCAAGGAACTGCAGAGAGCCCAGGCACAGTTGCCATCAGCTGGGACCCCTAAGAGGGAGGTCAAGCCAGAGCCTGAGCAACACTGCAGCACCTCCATCCTCCATGCAGGGAGGGTGGCCATGGTGGGCCGGGACACTGGTGGCACTCACAGGCTGCTCTGGGGACACCTGGGTGACTTGTTGGCTGTTTTTATGAGCACTGCCAAGTCCTGATCAGCAGCATCTTGTGGGGATTGAGTCTTGCAGAGGAGCTCTGAGAGTTGTCCCCACAGATGGGACAGTGCAGGGCTTTGCCAGAGCTGCCCAAGCTCCGTCTCTGGGTGTTTGCTTGTGTTTGCTGCTGGCTCCTGCAGTGGTTTGAGCCCTCGGCAGGTCTGGCGCCAGGTGAAGGTGTTGTGGTGTGAGCTGGGGGACCAGAGTGGTTATTTTTAGCTCTGTGGAGTTCCTGCTGTCACACCGCTGTGTCCCTGGGCTGGCAGGGGAAGGGAGGCCCCACTCCAAGCTGGGCAGGGGCTGAGCTGGAGCCCACTCCTGGCTGTCAGGCCCCTGTGTCACACAGCACAGCTGGCTCCCACTGCAACAGTCCCTTCTGCTCACGCTGGAATTGGCAGAGAGGGGCATTCCCGATGGAACAACCAGGGTACACCTGTGCCAGAGGGGTGGGTCACTGGGAATGGCCAAGGAGCTGCTCGCTGGTCAGTCAACACTGGGATTGAGTGACTGCAGCTAAATGTGGGGTTTTCTTCCCATTCGTGAAAATAAACAGGAGTCCCTGAGCTCCCTGCTGCAAACTGTGCAAATGTAGACCGGCATCCGCGCCTGTGGCTCTGAATGTCAGCAGATGTCCCTGGAGCTGCTGCTGGTGCAGGATCAGAGGTTCGGGAACCTCCGGTACCTCTCACCCCCGGAGCTGCGCAGTCCCTGCCTCCCCAGCTCCGCCTGCTCCCAGCACGGCTCAGGAAGGTGACATTGAGCGTGCTGTGACCCATGCAGCTGGCAGGGGCACTGTGGCATCCAGGGGACTCAGCTGGCCGTGGTCCCAAACGCAGCCAAGCAGGGAGCTGGAGCTGACAGAGTCTGCGGGGGCTGGGAGCCTCAGGAAGGAGCCCCTCAGCCATCCAGGGAGCTGTCACCAGCCCTGTGGCCTCTGGAGACTCCCAGGGCAGCTCTCTCCATGTGGAATGAGTCCCCAGCAGTGCCCTCCCTTCTGGCTGCTGGTGGCTTGTGGCACGTCCTGCCCTGGGGCATCTTGACTTGAGCAGCTCTGCCCAAGTGCTGGGACCCAGGAACACAGCCCGCACCAGCTGGGGAGTGCTGGGCACCAACGATGAAGTAGCCAGAGGTGAGCAGGAAGAGCCATGAGAACATGTGGAGAAGGTGAAGAGAACTGGGTGGTGCACATCTGGAAGGGAGCCCTTGTTTCTGGTCCACAAACATCAGGGCCAAGGGAGCTCCACAGGGAGCTCAGCACTGTTCTCTTGGACCTGTTCCTCCTGGGGATGAGGAAAGCCAGAGGTTATGAGGAGAGGCTGGTCCTCAGGACCAGCTGAGTGGGACTGGAAAGGAATCACCAGCTGTGGGAGAATTTGTGGCCGAAGCCTCAGCAACTCAAAGCCACCTCCTCAGCAGGGCACTGGGTCTGAGGGGGCTGGAGGAGCTGTTCCTATTCCTGTGATCCCTCTGTGCCGTGCAGGTGGGAACAGCAGTGGTGAGGCTGGGATGGGATTCCTGGCAGTCTGTGGTGGCACGGAGTAGCATCTGTGGCACCAGTGCTGAACCTATGGCACAGCAGAATCTGGAGATCCCAGGGCAGGAGTTGGGCTGAGCGCTGCTCCAAGGGAGAGCAGGGGTGCAGGATCAGTGCAGGGGTGCAGGATTGGTGCTGGGGTGCAGGATCAGTGCATGGGTGCAGGATCAGTGCAGGGGTGCAGGAGCATTGCAGAAATTCAGGATCAATGCAGGGGTGCAGGAGCATTGCAGAAATTCAGGATCAATGCAGGGATTCAGGATCAGTGCAGGGATTCAGGTTCAGTGCAGGGTTGCAGGATCAGTGCAGTGCTGGGAGCACGGGGAGAGCATCCCTCGCCGTGGCAGGTCCTGCAGGTCCAGGAGGGGTTGGCAGTTCTGGGACAAGGTCCAGCCCTGGCAGGGCAGAAGGAGGAGGGAGCAGGACCTCACAGAATGCAGCGGGTGCCAGAGAGCTTTGTCACATCTGTGGACTCATGAATGGCTGCTGAGGGACTGAGGGAAGCCCAGGGAACTCAGCCCCTCTCTCTCCTGTGCCAGGCAGCAGAGGAGGCTCTGTGCCGACCCATTCCTGCAGAGTCCCCCTCCCCTGCACGCCCCCAGCCACAGGAAGTGATGGCAGAAGGTGATGCATCTCAGCCAGAGAGCTGTCACCCGGGCCCTGACTGTCCTCTGGATAACAGCCTGGAGAGCTGCTGGAGCTTCCTCTGGGATACCACCCTTCCATCTGCACTGCTCCTCTCCAACATTTGGGCATCTTAACAGGGATCAGGGACATTTGGTGCGAGAAAAGTATTTTCCACAAGAAGGGAATTGTAACAGCACTTTAAGAGTGAGGGTTATTGAGCACTGGCAATGGCACAAACCTGCTTGGTGCATTCCTGTATGAACAGGGCACAGAGAGCCCCAGGAGGCTGCTCCATGCTGTGGCTCAGGCTGCCTACCATCCCCAGCCCTCGTACCATCCCTCTCCTCCTCCTGGATCACAGCAGGCAGGGATCCCAGAGGCAGAAGAAGACCCTGGATCCATCCCTTCCTGTGCTCTTTGGGATGCTGGTCCCTTGTTTCTCAGCTGAGGCCAAGGGCTGCCCTGCATCACTCACCTCCCTGCCAGCCATCTTCTGGTGCTGGTGGCTGGAGCCCACCCTGTGCCAAAATAGCCATGGGACCCCAGGAGCAGGACCAGCCTCAGCCTTCCCCAACACAGCTCTGTTCTGCTCACTCAGTCTGCAGTGACAGGGACAGCCTGAGCTGGGCCATGTCCCCAACCCTGGCAGGGAGGAGATGGATGGGTGATGTGAGCCTGGCAGGGCTCAGCCACCGAGAGCCTGGAGGTGCCAGACTTCATTTGCAGGATGAGAAAAAGGCCCTGCCTGGGCCATGTGCTGGAGAGGCTGGAGGCAGAGCTGGGGCTGATCGAGGGGCTGGGCCTGAGAGCAGGGACAGGGCTGGTGGCAGTGCTGGTGGCAGACTGATGGCAGTGACCCCAGTGACCTCTTTTCTGGGTCCATGTGCCTTCTGGGGCAGTAAGGGACCCCACAGGTGCCAGCAAACATAGTGTTCCAGAGGGTCCCAGCATGGTGCCATCCCTGGGGATGCAGGTTCTGCTTGGATTGGGACAGATGAGCACCTCGGAGTCAGCTCCAGAACAGGACCATCTGCAGAGGCCCTAATGACAAACAAGATTCCTGCAGGTGCTGGGTTGTCAGCAGTGAACTAAACCCTGTTTGGGCTCAGGTTCTTCAGGGGGATTATCTTACAGAATCAGGCCTCTGTTGTTATTTGGAGAGAGATCGAGGTGTTTAGTCTCTTCCTGCCTCTTCTGATGCAGCTCAGGCACAAGAGGCACAGTAATGTTCCGTGTCCAGCCCTGAGGAGATGCTTCTGTGGGGGCAGGGATGGCTCTGTCTTCAGGGGGCCCAAATTGGACATTCAAACCCTGCTCCCAGTCCGGGCAACTGGGTAACTGCTGGAGAGGCCTCAAGGCACATCCCAAGGGATGCTGAGCCTCAAGGCACTTCCCGAGGGATGCTGAGCCTCAAGGCACTTCCCGAGGGATGCTGATTCTCAAGGTGTATCCCAAGGGATGCTGAGCCTCACAGCACATCCCAGGATACTGATCCCCTTCAGCTCCCCAGGAAGGCAGAGGCTTGGTAGGCACTAGACCTCTGAGCAGAGAGTGGCTGCCACCCTGCTGCTGTGCCCTGCAGAGACCTCAAAGCAGAGGAGAATTTAATGTATGAACTGGGGTTCCAGAAGCTCCTGAGTCAGGGTGACACCAAGCCCAGGGCCAGCTGTGTTTGTCCAGGTGCCAAATACATCAAATCTGGCACCGGTGTCCCTCTGGGATGGGGTACCCTGAGTGGGAGCTGTGTGGAGCTGGTCTCAGAGAGGGGCAGTGCTGCCTCTCTCGGAATGATGCTCTTGGGCTTCCACTGAGTTCAGCCCTGACGCTTCTCTGCCTCCACTTCCATCATCAGGTTCTTCAAAAACCCCCCAGCTGATGGGGGTCACAGAGGCCCCTGGCCAAAGCCCTTGTAGCTGGGGTCTGGATGCGGCTGCTGGGGAGGCAGAAGGAGGTGAGGCAGGGAGTGACCGCATGTCCTTGTCCCCCGCACTCCTTCTGGTGCTTCCGACCGCCTCGGGCCATGCCTGACACTGTCAGCTGTTCCTGGATAACCCCAGATGGCCGGGAAGCCGAGGCAGCTGCCAGCGCAGACATCCCGGCTCTGCTCAGTGCTTCTGTTCCCCTGGTCCTGCTCTCCATCCCACCTGAGCTGAAGGAGACCAGGCAGCCCTGACGAGTGTGTGGTTCCACTGCCAAAAAACTACTTCATACTCTTGGTGGAAAAAGAATTCTTCCAAAGAGCCAGGCAGTGTTTGCAGAGTGGGAAGCAGTGGTGGGGTGAGCAAGTGCGGACACAGCCTGTCCCATGTCCTGGGGATGGAGCACACGTGTCTCCTGTGGACCGAGGGGGTGGTTCTGTCTCACTCATCCTGCAGAAGGTTTATTCTGGGTTTTTTGCTGATCAGCCACTCCTGACCATGTGTTTCCGCAGAGGAGCTGCATTAACAAGTGCCACAGCCTGTGCCTGTGTCCCCAGTGGGCTGTGAGTGTTCAGCAGGAGCCCAGGCTGCAGCAGGTCAGGAAAGAGACACCTTGATATCTGTAGGTCACAAGAGGAAATGGGAAAAGGAAGAAAGGACAGCTGGGGAGCTGCTACTGAGTGTGTGAGGGCTGAAACATCCCCTGCCCTGAATGTGGCCTCCCTCTCACCTCTGCTGTGTTGCTCTGTACTCAGCACAGGCCCCTCTGCCGACCCTCTGAGGGTGATGCTGGCTCCATACTTGACACAAGCCCCTCTTCTGGCCCTCTGAGGGGAACACTGGCCCACCATGCCTGCTCTGGCCTGGGGCTCCTGCTCCCAGCTCTCCTGGCACAGGCTGTGGGAGCTGGCAGTGTCACCTCCTCGTCTCGCCGTGCAGGTGATGCTCTGCCTCCTGTGCCCACGCTCCAGGAGCTGTTCTGAGCTGGCTGTCAGTCCTGCTCTCTGGCAGATGCAGGCACAGACACCCAGGACTGCTGGGAGCACACAGATCAGTGCAGAGAGCTGCAGCTTCCACCCTCCCAGCCCCTCCAGCTCCCAGCAGGACACCAGCCCTGGGACAGATCCACAGGCTGGAGGAGGGGCTGGACCTGGGTATGGGGACATGAATTTGCCCTCCCAAGTTCACCGGGTGCTTCCTGCAGAGTCCTGAATGAGACACTTATGGGTAAGCCTGGGCAAAGCCAGGGTGTAGCATCCTGCCCCAAGGGACAGCTGGCAAAGGAAGGTCCTCGATAGTGACATGTGATGAGATGCCATGTCAGCTCTCACAGGGACGTGGTGTCGCTGATCACCTCCATGTGTGCAGAGGGGCAAAGAGGACATTGTCAGAAGCCATTTCCAGCTGGTGCTCTGTGGCATCCCAATGTTGTCCTGGCTCTGGAGGTATTCTTGGCGATGTCAGCTCCTCCTGCCTGACAGACACTGCACTCCCAGCCAAGCAGCACGAGCTGCCCTGATGACAAATGGTCCCAAAGACAGGACCAGGGAGAGCTCAATAAATCCTGATCTTACATTCACTCATCACTTTGAGCAGCAGCTTCCCTGGCCTGCTCACAGGGCTGCTGTACCAGCCCTGTGTCCCAGCCACAGCTGGGACAATGACACCCCTGAGCTGCAGGACTGTCACACAGCACCCATCAGCCCAGCACTGATGGGGTTCTCAGCCTGTCCTTCCCCCGGGGTCACTTCTGAGCATGTCCTTGGCCAGAACTGTTCTGAGTAGTTCAGTGCTATGGGCTGAAGGTCCCAGGGATGTGGTTGAGATAAGGAATCTCTTCCCAGCACTGTGGCCAGGTCCCTGCTGGGCACATACCCACAGCCAGGAAAGCAGGGAGACAGACGCAGCAGGAACAGGCCCATCCTACTCCTGAGGCTCACAGCTCAGGGCAAAAACCCTACCTGCGTCTCCTTGGAATCTGTTCCCAGACCCTCAGTCTCTCCAGGATCTGACTCCAGCACTGCCTGCTGCACTCACAGGCTACACTGAAGTTCATGACCAGCTCTGGATCACCACATGGGATGCACCAGATGGGAAACCAAGAAAGCAGGACAGACTGAATGCTTGTTCCTCCCTTTCTACCAGGAACCCTCCCTTTCCACACCTGTAACAAGTTTTGCACAGTCCTCAGATTTCCCCAGGAGGCTTTTGGTGCAGCAGCCCCATTACCCTGCACACCTTTTTGGAGAGTTTCTGCTGCTCCCCCATGGTAGCAAAGTTCAGCTATGATGTTTAAATGTAAATGTTCAGCTGTGATGGTTTAGGGTTTTTAGGGTCTGAGGGTGGTGGTTTAGAGTGATTTAGGGGTGTCTGAGGGGCAGCTGAGGCCAGCACCACCTCGTTTCCTTGGGGCACTCTCTGATTATTCACATCTTTACACAGCTATCCCTGGAGGACGGGCACAGGGATGCAGCAGGGGAAGTGTAAGAGGAGGGTGTTTCTAGGTGACCATCCCTCTCATTTGAGGTGTTGTGCTTCTCCACAATGTAAATATGTGTGAACGCAGGAGCACTGCAGCCACCCTGCCTTGGAAGGGTGTTTTTCAGCCATCCTGACCCCTTAGCCAAGGGCCTGTTGTCAAATAATGGCATGAGGTAAATTGGTGTCTGTGGGTGCCTGAGCTGAGCCCACCACCCTTGTTACACGGGAATGGATCAGAATTACAAGGAGGCCTTGGAAGTGTGTGTTGTGTCATCCCTGCTCCCCTCCCAGCTCCAAGCACAGCAGCACACAGCATCAGGCTCTGCTTGCCAGACACAGCACAGCCAGCACATTAGTCCCTAATGAGCCCAGGCCCCACTGGGCCAGGCAGACAGAAATCCATGTTCACAGACTTTTCTGGTCGTGCGGGGCTTATGAGCTCTCCTGGTAAGCCGGGCAGAGGAAATGGGATAAGCTTCGCTTTACCGATGAGGAATTGAGGCACCAAAGGGTTTAAGTGACTTAAAAGGGATTTGGAGAAGAACATCTCCAGAGGCCAGGTGCAGAAGCATCCCTGGAAGAAGGCGTGACCTTTCAGTGTCCACTCATTAAAAACACCGGGTGGCACAAGCAGGAGGTGGTAGCAGCTTCAGAGGAGAGTTGCTGCTGCCACCCCTGCTCCGTGTGCCCCCAAATCCTCCAGGTGCCCCAATTCCTCCGTCGCACAAGGCTGGGGTGCAGGCAGTCTCTGGGACAGTGGCCAGGCAGGAACCTGTGTCCCCTCCTGCTCTGCTCAGCTGTCCCTTGCCCCGTGCAGAGACACACAGGGACTAGCCCATGGGGCAGCAGCGGTGCTGGTGCCAAGGTAAGGAAAGCCACTGTCCTGCTGCCATCAGTGGGTTCAGGGGAGCAGTCCACCCACCCCACATCAGCTCCAGAGGCCACTAGAATGTGGAGGAGAGCTCTGGAGAGGGAACCAGTCAATCCCAGGGAGTCTGTCTGCCAGGAGCTCTGTCATCCTGCGTGTCCCCAGCCTGCTGCTGGCACCTGAGCACTCCTAGGGACTTCCCAAGGGGTTCGTCTCCCTCTCCTTTGCTCCCCCTTCTCTTGGGCACTGTGGTGGCTCTGACTCGTTGTCACAGCCCGGGGCATTGTGTCAGCACCTGCCCGGCGCGTGTGGGTGTCGGCATGAGCACACAGGGACAGGGGGTCAGTCCTGGCACCTGGATACCCAGCATCACCCCAAGAGGCTGAGCTGGAGCAGGGTGTGATGGCAAGTGCTCCCAGCTGGAGCAGGGAGCAGGCAGTGCTGCCCCAGGGATCAATCCCTGCGGACATCCAGGGCAGGGCTGAGCCACCCGCCTCGCCCATGGCTCCCTCCAGCTTCTCCGAGGAGAGACACACCTGGGAAGGGCGGGCCTCTGAGCCCCCCGGCACACCTGTGTCCCCCAGGGACTGGCCATGCAGGTGGCGCTGGCTCTGTCCTCTCTGGCACAGAGCAGCCCCAGCTTTCCCGTGCTCCAGGAAGTCAGGAGCTGTTCTGCAGAGGGGCACTGAGGTGGTTTTGGAAACGGAAGCAGGACTGTCAGTGCTGGGTGCTCAGGTGTCATGTTTGGCCTTCTAGAGAGCCAGAGACTGAGGAAGTTGTAAACACCACATGCCGAGGTTTATTTGCTGCCTTCTGATTTTCCAAGCTGTTTGGCACCCTTTGGGAATGCTGGGATCAGGAGGCCAGAGCTTTGCTGATTAAATACAGGACAGCAGACTGGGGTGACCCCAGGAGCTGGGCATGGGGACCCCACACTGAGTGTTCATGCACCAGAAAGTGCTGTGGGGAGGAATAAACTGAGCTCTGAGCTGGGGAAAAGGTTTGGTAATTTCCTGTGGAAGCGCAAAGTGGCCCTGCAGTACATGGAGCTTGGCTGGACAGAGACTCTTGGCTGGGCTCAGGGAGTGTGGAAGATGTTGTGTCCCTCCAGAGGGGTTCCTGAGTGGACTCAGGGTGTGTGGGGGAGATGCTCTGCCCCACCAGAGGGGCTCCTGGCTGGGCTCAAGGTGTGTGGGGGATGCTCTGCCCCACCAGAGGGGCTCCTGCACCCTCGGGTCTGAATTGCTGTGTGACAGAACAGCCCCTCTGCTTCACCCCCGCCCAGGCTGGGGAATCTGGAGGGCTCTCAAGGCCCAACAGCACCAGGCTGGGGGCCAGGTACCCCCTCACCTGTGGAGCAGCAGTCAGCTCAGCTTTGCAAACCAGCATTTGCAAGCAAAAAAAAGGTAATTTTGCTGCTGATTTTTTTCTTTCCTTCTGAAGGCCAGGTGGAAGGTGCTGTAGCAACAGTGGGGACAGGAGGAGCGGGGGAGTTGCTGAGAGCAGGTGCAGCAGTGTAGGTTGGGCCTGTACATCCTGGTTCTGAGACACTGTTGAAGGGATTTGAGGCACATCTGTTATAAATTCGGGGTGAAACGGCTTTGGTTGTTTATAACCTGCTTGTCCTGTGAGCAGTCTGTGTCTCAGGTGTGTCTCAGTCCGTGGGAGCTGTCCCTGCCCTGCTGGGGTGAGCCCAAGGCTTTTTCTGACCACGCCGTCCTGTTGTGTCCCTGGACCCAGTGGATGTGTGCCTGTGGCTCCCCACTGTCGCTCACTGTGCTCTTGGGGCTGGCCCAGGGCCTCACCCGACACCTGCCCAATGTCCTGACTCAGGAAGCCCAGTGTCAGGGCCACAGGCAGGTGTTTGATGCCAGCAGAACCTCGGGAGCAGCTGTCCAGTGTCCAAGGAGGGGACCCCAGCAGTGCTCTGACCCCCAGATACCGGGGAGGATTTGCCTGAGTAGGGGAGGTTCCACAGGGAGCTCCTGAGGCCCTGGGAGCTGGGGATGGGTGCAGGGTGCCCACAGACACCGGGGGCAGCAGCAGTGCCAGGGAGCCCTTCTGCCAGCACAGCTGCATCCCAGGATTCAGAGTCACTCTGCCGGGACTGTGCCGAGCACCCAGAGAGGAGAACCTCCCCCACCTCCTGGGACAGGCTGGGGATGAGGGGTCACATGAATTCCCTGTGATTTATGGAGCTGTGTGCATGCTGAGACAGCTGCATCCCTCCTGCATCCCACAGCCTGTCCTCCCACCTGCAGCTCAGCCACATCTCCTTGCCCAGTGCTGAAGGAGAGTCCTGTGACTGTTTCCAGCCTGCTGCGTGCCCACCAGTGGCTGCCATCAGCCTGCCCAGGCTGTGGGGCTGTGGCAGGGTGTGAGCCCGGGGAGCTGGGGCTGGCCTGGGGCTGATGATGGTGCTGGAGCTGTGATGCTCATGCGGGCAGGCAGCAGGGGGAGCAGATGACTGCAGGGCACAGAGCCTGCTCGCCTTTGTGTTGCGGAACAAGGAAAGCTGTGACCCAGAAGGAGCTGGTTAAGGCTCAAGGGCGGCCGTGTCAGTTGTGGGCCCGCTGGGGAGTTTGTGCCATCTGCAGTGATGGCCTTCCCACGGGAGCTGCTCTGGCCTCAGCCATGGGTGGCTGTTTCCTGTTTCCCAAACTGGAGCAGAGGGACAGGCTGAAGCCACCTGGGCACCCCAGACCTCAGGAATGTGGGCTGCCCACCTGGGGATGGGGGCACCAATGCTCATCCCATGTTCCCAAAGCATGGGGGTGTCTGCAGAGGCTGCTGGCATCCCTTTATATATTTTAGGACAAGAAGAAATGGCCTCAAGTTGTGCCAGGGAAGGTTTAGGTTGAATATTATGGAAGGAAAGGGTGGTCAGACAATGGAACAGGCTGCCCAGAGCAGCGGTGGAGTCACCATCCCTGGATGTCATGGGGGTGGGACACCTGGGGAGATGGGTTCATGGTGGGCTTGGAGGAACAGTTGAACTCGATGATCTTAGAGGGCTTTTCCAGCCTTAGTGGTTTTGTGATTCTGTGATTCCATCCCCTCCCCACATCACTCTCCTGGAGCGGGTAACTCAGATCTTTCTCAGTAGCAGAAGCCTGGGCTTTCCTCAGCCTCCCACCTGTGGCCTCAGCTCTGCTCCACCAAGAGCTGCAGGCACTCCAGGGGGCTCCAGTGTTGGGGCACCCCACAGCTGCATTTTTTTCCCATTACCTGCCATATAAGAGACTGAAACAGAGATTTCTGTCATCCTGGGCTGGCAGGACAGGGGCACTGCAGGAGCTGGGAAGCTGCACACCTGGATGCAGCACTGCAGACCTGTCTGGGTGTGCTGCTGTGCCTCATTTTGCCCCTCTGTGGTGAGGGGACAGCTGTTCCCAGCTGGTTGCAGGAGGCATTGCTGCCACACAGGCACCTGGAGCAGGGGCTGAGCTGAGCAGAGGAGATCACAGACTGGTTTGGGTGGGAAGGGATCTTAAAACCAATCAGTGCCACCCCCTGCCATGGGCAGAGACTCCTTCCACTGTCCCAGGTTGCTCCAAGCCCGGACCAACCTGGCCTTGGACACTTCCAAGGATCCAGGGGAAGTCACAGCTTCTCTGAGCAAGTTGTCCAAGAGTAAATGGGTGACTTTAGCACTCAAAGTCCTTGATAGAGGCCCCTGAACCACACTGAGAAAGGCTCTTATTTTCCTGCATCCCCTCCCAGGTGGAACACAGCTGGTGTGGGAGGAGAGGGAAGCCCCAGCACTGCTCCTGCTGCAGAGCCCCTGTCCCAGGCTGAGCTTTGCCCAGGTGACACAGAGGGGCTGCCCTGGCTTTGGCAGGTGCCTGGGGACTGTGGCTGCTGGAAGTAAGTGTGCTTCAGGTCAGGAAATGGCAAGAATGGGATCAAGCTGCTAAAAAATGTCCTGTTAGAGAGAAAGAAGAGCCCACAGCTCCCTCGGAAGGGCCTCAGGTGCCTGGAGCCTGTGTGCTGGCAGCCAGAGGCAGACATCCTTCCTGGCTGGGTTTTTCTTTGGAAACATCAGGATTTCAGGTTTCATCCCTCTGTTTGGTGAGGATCTTGGAGGTTCAGCGTTACCACCCTGGGCAGAGGGCTGTCCTGCCACCCCTGCTCATGTCACCTTCCTTTTCCCCTCTGGTACCCACTGGGATTCTCCTGTGCTGCACCAGACCAGCAGCCTTGTGGGGAAAAAAACCAGCAAACCAAGCCCTCCTGTGGTTCTGGGGAGCAGTGAGGTGTCCCTGGGCAGGGGCAGCTGAGCAGAAACCTTCAAGGAGCTTTTCCATTGTGCCCGGTTGGTGTAGGGCTCATAGGAGGAGTTATCCCAGAATCTGCCTCTGCGTGCAGGGGAATCAGAACAAAACACATCCTCTTCTGCCAAGGGGAGAACAAATCTGTGTCTGTGTGAGGTGGGACCAGGCCCAGCCCAAAATCCATCCAGTGCCTTGGCAGGTTTTTACCAGGATTCTCTGCCTCCGGAAAAACCCACAAGGGGACTGAGACCCAAGGCAGACAGTCTGTGTCTCTCCAGACCTGTGGGCTGTGACTGGGAAGAGCCGCTCGTCTCTGTTTTTGGCCTTCACATGCTGTTGTGTTTAAAAATTCAGCAGCTCTGATTTCAGGCACAGCAGAAAAGTCTCTCCTTAGAACAATTGGACTGGACCAATTGAACTCAACTCCCAGGAAAACAACAGGACCTTGACTGGGCTTTGGAGATCTCACCCCACTGGGGATCCCCTGGACTAGACAGGCTGGAGAAGCCCAGGAGGCCAGAGGCTGAGAACAGGGCTGTGGGCAGGTCCCCAGCCAGCCCCAGCGGCAGTGGTGGGGTTCCCTGGATGGACCTACCTCCCCTGACATGGGGATTTTCCTGCAGCCAGTGTCCTTCCCAAGACCTGGCTGCCAGGAGTGCTGAAGGCAGGGCACCCCCTATGGACCAGGGAGTGGGATCCTGGCACGCAGGAAGCTCCAAGAAGGTTTAGGAATGGAGACAGGGAAGCGTTAAATGCAGGATCCCAATGAGGCCAGTCCTGAGGGATCACAGCCAGGCTGCAAATCCCGGGGATGCCTGGCTTGTTTGAAAGAAGGGGGCTGCAGCAGCTATCTATTGATGCATTTCTGGGTAAACATGAGGGTGGAGAAGAAAGAGCTCAGCTAAAGGACACGAGAACTGGTGCAGTGTTTGGGGATGTTCAGGCTGGAAACCCACAGTTTGATTTTTCAGATCCTCTGGGGAACTCACCTGCCAAACTGAGCAAGTCAAAATCCATTTTTTTAAAAGTCAAAGTGCTTTCTCTCAATACTTCCCTCCAAGATGCCTCATCAGCAATGTCAGGTTTTCCTTCCATTTAAGCTAATTTCATGATACTTACAAAATTCCATCAAAGCTGGAATTGGAAACAGAATCTGTCTGTCTGTCTGTCTGTCTGTNCTGTCTGTCTGTCTGTCTGTCTGTCTGTCTGTCTGTCTGTCTGTGAGGACAACAGGGCTCATCTTCTTCCTCCCATTCTCCTCTAGTTTTACCCTCTCTCATATTTCTGCCACAGCCTCAGCTCTGCCCTGCACCCCCCTCCTTTGTGGCCGTGCACCCTCCATCCTGGAGCCCAGGATGATTCCTGGCACATCCCCTGCCTGCCCAGCCCTGCCACGAGCAGCAGGAAGAGCAGAGGAACCACCGTGACCTGCAGGTTTTGCCTGTCTGGCATCTCCTCCAACGACCCTTTGTGTTTATCAGGTGTCTAGAACAGAGCCCTGTCGATGTCTTCCTCCCAGGAGTGCTTCAAGGATTAATTAGTGAATGTTTGCACAGTGCTTTGAAGAGAAGTGCCAAGTGGGAGGGTGGTGGGAGCAGAACTGGATTCCTTCATCCTGTCTCCTTCCTCCCCTCACTGATGGTGGCAGCCCCTGTGCCCTTCCTGTGCCAGGTCACCTGGTGGGGACAGGACTGCTCCAGGTGCAGACCAGGGGAGGGGACAGCCTGTGAGAGAAGTCACTGATAGGGAGGAGATCAAAAAGCAGAGAACCATAGAATCATGGCAAGTTTGCATTGAAAGGGACCTTAAAGCACATTCAGTTCCACCCCCTGCCATGGGCAGGGACACCTTCCACTGTCCCAGGTTGCTCCAAGCCCCATCCAACCTGGCCTTGGACACTGCCAGGGATGGGGCAGCCACAGCTGCTCTGGGCACTCTGTGCTGGGGCCTCACCACCCTGAACAGGGAACAATTCCTTCCCAGTACCCCATCTAACCCTGCTCTGGCACTGGGAAGCCATTGCCTGTGTCCTGTCCCTCCAGGCCCTTGTCCAAAGTCCCCCTCCAGCTCTCCTGGAGCCCCTTTAGGCACTGGAAGGAGCTCTGGTGTCTCCCTGGATGCTTCTCCCCTCCAGGCTGAACACCCCCACCTCTCCCAGCCTTTCCTCATGGGTGAGCTTCTGTCCCTCTAATCTAATGTTTCACCTACAGGACCTTCTTTTCTTCTTTATTCCAATCTGTGCAAAAGGAAAACAAACTCCAGTTGTTTCACCAACTTTCTTCCAGTCGTCTGTGCCATCTGCCCCCAAAGCAGCCAGTTCTGGGGAGGTCCAGCAGCTGTCCTCGTCCTGGAGCAGAGCTTTCCTGTCTGAGCAGGGCAAGTCCCGCATGTTGGACAGCAGGGCTGGAACTTCCAGCTGGAGAAATCCCACCAGCAATGCCCAGCCCTGGCTCCATCTTGCTGTACATCAATAGTGGCTGTGCCTGGGCTGGGGAGTACGTGTTGTAGCTGGTGATGTTAATTAAGAGGTAACGAGCCTGATGGAGATTTATTTTCAGGCTGTGTGCTTGGAACTGGTTATGCACAACTGGGAAATGGAAAATTGACCTCCTGCTCATTTTCCTGTCTTCTCCACAGCAACGGTTAATTATTGTCGTGGGCAATAGGAGCATTGGACTGCTCCAGTGGCACTGCCCTGGACAGGCCAGGCAGGGAGCAGGTCTCCAGCCTGGCCCTGGAGCCTGTTCCTCACCTTCCTCCCTCCATCCCAGACCCTGATCTAGGCAATCTTCCCCTTCCTTGTCTTTTTCCCACTCCCAGCCTGTGCAGCCTCAGGGAGAGGGAGGCTGATCATGAACGTGGACATCTTTAAGCCTGGGAAAGGAGGGCTGTGGTCAGCCTGGCAGGCAGGTTGGGCAGCTCTGGGCTCAGCTCCAGGCACTGGGCGTGCAGTGCTGCATCCGTGGATCTCCTTCCCCAGCTGAGACCAGGGGGGCAGGCACTGTCGGAGCTCAGCAGGCTGGAGCTCTCTCCCTGTCTCCAGGCTGATCTGCCCCATCCCATGCCTTGGTTTCCCCTCAGTGAGGGTGATATTTTGAGCGAGGGTGGTGGGTTTTGCACTTGCCTGGGTTCATCCCTCTGCTGCAGCACTCTCTCTAGAACCAGTGGCTCCAGTGGGTACAGGATGCTCTGGTTTTCCACATCTGTGCAACGTAAACCTGTCCTTGTTGTGTTTTCCTCCATCCGACCTCACACACAGCCTTGCTCTGCATCCCTGCCTTGTGCAGCAGCCTGGAGCCACTGGCTGCCTGCATGGAGCAAACTGGGCTGTGCTGGGGAACTGCCCTGGGCTGGGTGGGCTGCGAGTCCCCGGGCTGGGACCCCTCTGCATCCCACACTACTCTCTGCAAGGAGACGCATGATGCCAGAGGGGTCCAGGCTCTGGGAGAAGCAGCAGCTGCCTGGAAAAGCAGGGAAGGGCTCTCCAGCCTGGCTGGCAGTGGCTCAGGGCTCCATCTGTGCCCAGCCTCAGCCAGCAGCAGACTGGGGAGAGAACAGGCAGCACTGTGGGGCAGCTTTAGCCCTTGGGTTCCAGGTGACCTGCAACCACAGCCCCACATAGCCCTCAGGTGGTGCCAAAGCCCAGCACAACAGTTGCCCATAATGCGTTTATAATCTGCTTTCTTGGCCATGACTGTTCTCCCAGTAAAGAGAGGGGGAGGCATGATTAATTTTCATTAACCTGGTAAATAATAAGCTTGTTTCTGCTAGTCTTGTCCTGTAATTAGGGCTCTGGTGCCAGGGCCCTAAGAAGAAAGCTGGGATTTGCTGGTGACTCATGGGAAGCTGGGCCAGCCTGAACATCCCACCCTGGGCAGGAAAGGGGAAGAAGCTGCGGCCCCTTGGAGAGACAGAGCTTCCCTCGCTCCAGAGGGCAAAGGAGCAAGGGACAGGGTCCTCTGAGGGCAGAGGGCAAAGGCCACCCTGGGAGAGGGGAAAACCCACCCAGGGAGAGAGAAAAACACACCCAAATGTAGGCTATTATTCGAGGGAAAATGAAAGCCAAGCTTTTGGCCCAAGAGCTGGATGTTGACGTGGTTGTAGGATGAGCTCAGGTGGAGTTCAGTCATGTGGAGATGAGGTAGGGAAGGAGCACCTGGGTATTTGCTGTGAATCTGGGGCTTGGTGACCCACAGCCAGCAGTGTCCAGGTGTCCAGAGCAGCGGGGAAACACCTGCACCATGAACAAACCTCTGCAGGTGAGGGCATCTCTGTGTCTGTCAGAGGGGCTGGAGCTGGGAAACAGAGCCTGCCCCAACACAGGGAGCAGCCGCTCCCCCTAACAGGGGACAAAGCACCCCAAGGGGAGCAAGGTGGGATCCTTTTCCACAGGCAGAATTCCCCTGTGGAACTTGCTGCCCTGAGATACCAGAATCACAAAGCTAAGGAAGTTTCAAAAGAGAAATTAAAAAGGCTAAAAGGGGTGTGGATGAGGAAGATGTCCTTGCTTACAAGAGGGCCTCTGGAAAAAGCAATGTCCAGGATGCCACCAGCACAGAGCACCTCCAGGAATGCCTCCATCTCAGCAGCAAGGGACTTCCCAAGGACGAGCAGGACCCTTGCCATGCTCTCCACGTGAGCCCAGTCCCACAGCCTCCACAGGAGGAAGCTCCTGCCAAAGAATGAATACACAGCCCCATCAGGGAGCACTGTTTTCCCAACCCAGCAGATGCAGCAAAAACCGTCATTGAAAGAGCTGTTTGCTAAGGAAAAAACAACTGGCACACTAATTAAAAGTGACTGATTAAAGGACTGAAAGGGAATTACTCATCGTAATCGTTAAAGGCAGCACCTGCAGAGTTCTCCTTGCTCTCAGAGCATGAGCGTCCTCCGCACTGCCGAGGGGACACGGCAGCTCCGCGGTGACGTGGGACACCCCGACGAGCACGGCACATCCCTCGCTGTGGCACGGTGTGTCCCCACCGGCAGCACAGCTCCGCAGCCACCAGCACTGCCCTGTGGCCATCAGCCCCACGCTGCGGCCGCCAGCCCCACACATCCCGAGGAGCTGCCGTGAATGGATGCGCAGCGGGTGGTGACATCGCTGTGACAGCAGTCAGAGCAGAGCAACCCAGCCCCAGAGCGCCGCTCAGCCCAGCGGGGCCTGCCCTTCCCTGGCTGTGCCAAAGACGGCTTCTCCTGGGCTCCATCCCTTGTGTGCAGGATGCAGCCTCAGCCACGGCAGCGCAGGGCTCGGGCCATCAGCACAGAGCAGGGACTGGCCCCAGGGACGTACGGGTGTCTCCACCTCCGTGGCACCCCGTGGGTGGTAGAGGTTCTCCCAGGTGTCACACCAGGAGCTTTTTTGTCCATTCCCTGCCAGAGCCAGAGAAGGGACAAGGTTAAGGGCTTCTCAGCAGAACTACATGAACGTGGGGCTTTCTGACACCTGTGGTGGTGTGGCTGACCTGGTTTAGGGATTTTTTGCTGAATTTGGCGAGGCCATGTCAGGTTGGGCCCAGCCCCAGCGAGAGATGCTGCCCTTTGTCCCTTGTCAGCAGACAGGCAGTGTCAGGGACAGGGAGTGAGGACAGGACACAAGGATAGATCCTTCAGGTGTTCCTGCCACAGGAGAACAGATTGGTTCCCAGCATGGTCAGGACATGGGCCCTTTGCAGCCTGTCCCCCCAGGCAGGAGCAGGATCCAGGGTTCCCTGGTGAGGACAGACTGTGCCAGGCTGCAGGCTGGGCACAGGCTGGGGACAGGCTGGGCAGCACGGGAGGTGGCTCTGAGCCAACACCTCTGGCCTTCTCTTTACTCTGCAGCCACATTCCAGCTCAGGCTGGCTGTCCCAGTCGTGTGTGCCCTGGCTTTACTGATCAGCCCAGGGCTGGAGTAAGAGCCAGCAGAGCCAGTGACAGTCCATGGCTGGGTCTAAGTGCAGCTGTAGGACTGGAAATAAGCCTTTCTTTGGCTTTGGGTCAATGTGCCTTCTTTTCCACAGTCACTCAGACTGGATATTAGGGGAAATTTCTTCATAGCAAAGTGAGTCAGACATTGGAACAGGCTGTTCACAGCAGTGATGAAGTCGCCATCCCTGGAAGCATTCAAAAAACATGTGGATGTGGCACCTGGGGACATGGGTTAGTGGTGGACCTGGCAGTGCTGGGTTAAGGGTTGGATTCAATGATCTCTGACGGGTTTTCCAGTTTTAATGATTCCCTGATTCTGTGAACACCCTCCCAGATATCAAGCTGCCATAAACAGATTCTTTTCTAGTAAGACACTGTGGGTGCCTCACACAGGCCCTGCTGCTGCTGCCTTCCCTGACTGAGGCAGGGTCACACTTTAGCCATCATTCTGTACAGATGTGTCCAGCTGTTGAGCCCCCGTGTCCTGGGCTCACACTGGGATGCAGTGCTCAGCACAAGTCTCTCCCATGGCAAGGGAACTGTTTTCCCTGCGGATCACAGAGCTGCTGGCAGAGCAGCTGCCAGGCTGGGGAAGGCCCTGTGCATTCTGCACCTTCTGCTTCCTCTGCTGGGACACAGACCTGAGAGCTTCACAGGTGGGTATGACTCAAACTGCTGACCTTGCCTGCCATGACATCTGATGTCCCTTTGTGCCCTCATTCCTCCCTGAAGTTGTTGATTTTAACATTTGCTGGTTTTAACACTCCAATTATGTGATGCTCCCAGCCAGATTTCGGGAGCACAACTAGGTCAAATCCATGTCCATATGTGAACAGAGTGTGTTATCCAAGCTCCCTGGCATCGGTGTGAGGGCACTTAGAGAATTTCTTCTTTCCAAGTCCCTTGTCTGGACCAGTTTTATTCTTCGTATCATGATGTCACACAGATGAAGGCTCCCAGTCCTCCCGCTTGCCCTTCTCCCTCTGGTCCTGTTGGCTCTGTCCCACACCCTCATGCCCTCAGAGGAAAGTCTCCCACCATGGGAAGCATCTCACAGGTCTCTGCAGTCCCTGCCAGCTCTGCCCCAGCAGAGCCTCAGGTGTGCTGTGCCCTCTCACCGGGAGCTCCTGTCCCTGGCGTGTGGCATCAGTGCAGAATCCCTCCTCACAATTCCAGGCTGCCCAGCTTTACAAACACCCTGTGACGAGCCATAAGAAAGGGACGTGCCACCCCACGGGGGTCCCTCAGTAGGACCATCTCCCCTCCCCGCCAGGGGCACAATTCTCTCCCTGCCTGGAGGGAGAGGCTCAGTTCTGCTCCATCCAGCTCCTTGCCTCGTTCCTACACCAGGAATCTCAGGGCTGTTGGGTGCTGTTCCCATGCCAAGAACGGGTAACCCCCCACCCACAGTGCCCTCCCGTGCCCTCCAGGCCTGCTGGCCCGGCCACACTCCTGTCTCAGGTCACAGAATCCTCAAGCTTGGAAGACACCTTCAAGATCACCGGGTCCAACCATCAACCTAGTCCCATCATAGTCACCCCTAAACCATGTCCCCAAGTGCCACATCCAGACGGCTCTTGATCACTTCCACACTGCCTCCCTGGGCAACCTATTCCTGTGCCTGAGCAGTCTTTCTAAAATTGTGACACAATTTTGTCTAATATCTAATCTGAACCAGTCAAGTAGAGCAGAGGGTATCTCTGTTTAGTAAATTGCTAGCAGCAAATTTAGCATGAGATCTTAGCAGAAGGAAGGGTGATGTTTCTTTCAAATGAAACTGATTTCAGTCACTCAAAGCCACTCTCCAAAGTCTTTCTCCTTTAGGAGATGCCTCTAAGGTCTGGCAGGTCCCCTGTGTATAAAGGAGTGCCACTGTCAGGTCCCCGCTCTGTCCCCAAGGTTCCCCTCTGTTGACAGTCATGTGGGGTTCGACACACTGTGTGTGTGTGATCTTTTGCCTCAACTTCTCGCTGACTTCAGCTTCCATCTTAGGCAGGATCAGTGTGCATTGTCCTTGTGTTCAGGACACCCTCCTGTGGGGAGAGCAGGGAGAGGAACAGCCCGTGCCATGCGCTGTGACCTCGTTTCCTGCTCCCATGCCCCAACAGGACCCTGCTGACGAGGCATCTGCGTGGGAGCCTTCTGGGTTTGGGGAGGGGAGCACCTTCCTCACAGCTCAGCAGGACTTCCCACTCTTCCCACCTTTGCTTAATTGTTCCCTCTGGTGTTTTCACACACGTATTTTTCCTTTCATGCCTCCTCAGAAGGATCTTAATCCTGTCTACAAATCTCTTCCCTTATGCTCAGCCATATCTCAGCTGTGCTCTCCCCTCTCTCCACAGCAGCCTCACAGGTCCTTCCCCAGAGGTGCTGCTCCTACCTCAGCCCCCAAACTTCCTTCCATATAACAGGTGGTTCTTTCTGGGATTCCCAAATGAGCTAAATGCATTTGTTTTACCCAGAGAAATGGTGCAGAGATTAGAGGTGCAAGAGCACACATATATTTATTTTCCTCAGTTCTCCTGCTGGATTTGCACACAATGATGTTATTGCCTGTTTCAGAAGGGTTGGCAATGTCTATACCTGATCTTACAGTCTGTAAATCCAGGTGTTAGAGGGAGTTCAGGCTTGGGGGCGAGAGCAGGAAGGGACAGCAGGAGGGGACGAGAGCAGGAGGGGTGACAGCAGGAGGAGCCCTGTGTTCAGGAGCCCCTGCTGTTGCTGGGCACATGCCTGTGGGGCTGTCCTCTGCTCCTCGCCCATTCCTCTCTGCCCCTGTGCCAGACCTGCTCATCCCCCCATCCCTGCAACATCCCTGCTGTGCCCGTGGGATCTCACAGGGACTCACAGCCTTTTCCCAGAGCCCTGGATCCAGCACTGGGCTGGCTGCCAGGTCACTGTGCTTGTTCCCTGGAATGAGGGCTTCATCTCCTCTCAGGTTTACCAGAAGCAGCCGTGGGTGTTTTGCTGAGGCTCTTCCAAGTCCGGAGGAGAAGCAGGAAGGAGCAGGAGGTGAGGGACCAGCCAAGGAGGGACCTCTCTTCTCACAGAGACCAGCCCAAAATGCTGCTGTTTGAACCTGTAACATTCCACAGGATTTTCCCAAGAATTAGATCCCAGCACCACCTGTACCATCCCAGCTCTGCTGGCCTTGATCTGCTCCAGCTGTGACCACGCCAGTATGGCCCTGGAGTGGCAGGAGGGGAAGGATCACCCTGCCTTTCTCATCTGCTCACTCAGCTGAAACCTCATCACCTTCTTCTGGAGGCCCCAGCAGGCACTGGGTGCTTCATCACCAACCTGCATTCACCTCTGAGGTGGGATCAGGAGCACCAGATCTGTGCCTTCAAGGCCTTCTCCAGCCACACAGAGCCCCAGGCTGCAGCAGGGCAGGCTGTGGCCTCCTGCCCTAGACCAAGAGGACAATAATCACCAGCTGATTCTCCAGTGAGGCTTGGCTGCAGAGCATCCGAGACCCTGTTCACCAAAATTGTCTTGAAGGGACATCCGTTCATCAGCAAGACACCCCTGAGCAGGGAAGAGGAGGTCCTGGATGGACCCTTGTCTGCTTCATCTGGCATCCTGTGCCCTCATTGCCTAGAAAATCGGGGTCCCAGCTTGGCCCCTGCTCCCCACCTTTCCCTTGGTCTGCAGTGCCCTTCCCTGAGCTTACAGCACCTCTCCTGTCCTTCCATGCATCAGATTGCATCCCACCCCCTCACACCGCAGCCGTGAGCATGCTGCTCCTGAGAATGGCAGGAAGAGGGGGACAATGGAGGCAGGAGGAGAGGGATAACGGAGGTGTCTGGATGGAGGGAGGAAGAGGGACAATGGTCGGTAACGTCAGGTAGTAGTGCTGGTGACACAATTCTTCATTTGCATTTCCTTGGGCGTTGATGCTGATATTAATTAAAAGCAATTATGGTGCCATTTTCTCTGTGCAAGAACAGCATGCAAAGGGGAAAATAGTGTTCCATACCAAAATGCTTCTTCCTCCAGAGCTTCAATGGCCGTGTTTAGGTGGAGGAACCTGCTGGGTGAGGGGAGGCTTGGCACCCAGGCACTGCTCCCCCACCCGTCAGATGTGCCAAGGGGTGCCAGGATTGGGCTGTTCCTGGGGGCCTGGGGCACCCTGAGAGTGCTGGTGACAGGCACAGACGTGACAGGTGATGCCAGCACTGGACAGGCACTTCCATCCCAGCAGCTGCCACTGGTGCTACAGGATTCTGGGTGCTTGTGGTGGTACCTGTGCACCCAGGAGGGTGCTGGGGGCATTCCTAGAAGATGCTGGTGGCTTCCATGATGGCCATCAGTGGCTTCAGTGGTACATGGTGCTGCCCTCCATCCCAGCGCTGGTGGCATTAGAGCAGGACAGCAATAGCAGGTGCCAGAGACAGGTGGGTGCTGACACTGGAGACACCACCGGCTGTGGATCCTGGCTGTGCTGGTGGCTCTGCTGTCTGGATCATGGGCTCAAACCTAGCACAGCTCACAGTAGCTGGAATTCCCTTTTCCATGGAGAGAGCTGCAAGAGGGCCGGGTTGTGCCAGAGCAGTGGCTGTGTAGTGCAGTCAGTGGCACCTGGCCCTGCCACAGCTCATCCTGGCACAGTCACACAGTGCAGTGACCTGCCATCTCAGGGACACCCCTGAACCCAGGAATGTCTGGGTTTGAGATGGGGAGGTGTCCCTTGGGACCACAACAGAGGCCTCCCACACCAGGTGAAGCCACATGTGCTTCACCTTTGTCTCAGCCTCGGGCTCTGGCTTTCCAGCCCAGCTCCCAGCAGCAGCAAGAAACTCAAGACAGGGGTGTTTTGCTGTAGAAGACTGGTGAGCTCTGGGGACAGATGTGGCTGCCTCGCCCGGCTGTCCCAGGACATGTGCCTTAACATGTGCCTCTGCAGTGCTGGGGGATGCAGCTAGTGGGAAGGTGATGAGGGTTTGTACCCAATTTAGGAGGCCAGTCTGCTGATCTTCCCAGGCTTTCCATTCTTCTGTCTATTGGAATATCCCCCATGAGGTCCTTGGAGTGAGCGCTGTCCCCCTGTTCTCTACCTGCACTGTGTCTCTCCATCTCTCCAGTCTTTGTTTCCTTGGGGCAGGTTCTAGGAGGGCTGCTGGATGTGTCTGAAGAGAACACAGTGCCTCTGCCATAACCAACCCCCCGGGATGTGTGTAACCCCCCAGGCAGGAGCTACCCTAGGGATAAAGCCCCTCTTGCTGCATGGTGGCGGGTGGCAGAGTGTGGTCTCAGAGGCACTGCAAGTGCCCATCTCTCCATTCTGGGAATGAAGAGCTGCTGCCTCATCTTTGTGCACCAGTTTGGTCACCTTCTGCATCACCAGGGCGGGAGTCAAGCCCAGCACCTGGGTCTGGCTTTCCTAGAAAAATTGCCAAGGTTTGTATCCTTGTGCCAGCCTTCCATCTGAGCCAGGAAACTGGGGCTCACCTATTTTCACCCCTCTTTGAGCTCTCACAGACCTTCTCAAACCCAGATGGTCTCCTCCATTCAACTAGGAATGAAAAAACTGTCCTAGGAAGGCTGACTCCTCTTCTGGTTCCTATGTCATTCCCATCCCT